>JARGYA010000393.1:0-124118 GCA_029204335.1 Mycena vulgaris | reverse complement strand
TTTTCAGGAGTTTTCTCAGCAAAAAAGTAGGTGAAAAACTTAAAACTTTTTCAGCACTTTTTTCACTTGGAAAGACGGTGAAAAATGTGAAACCAAATTGATGGTTTCTTTGGAAGTTTTTCAGTGAGAAATTTGATGAAGATGTTTTAGATTTTCAGAAGTTTTCTTGCCGAAAAAGTAGGTGAAAAACTTGAACCTTTTCAGCACTTTTTTCACTTGTAAAGAAGGTCCAGTGATTTATTTTCATATTTCCAACTGATAAGTTTGTACACCGTTTGTGTGGAGAAAAATTAGGTGCAAAACTTGAATCAAGTTGGTTCAAATATGTTTCAAGTTATACAGGTGAGGTGAGGTGTTTCCAATTGTTTTTGCGGGGAGTGGAGAACCCTTTTCGGCTGAAGGTTTACAACTTTTCCACATGCCATCTACTACCACAATACTGTGAGTTTGAAATCTTTCTGGGAAACATGCCAAATGGCTGTTTCAGCGAGTATATATATATTCAATTTCCGCTCTGAGCAATTTAGGGTGGCTTTTGGATGTGGGTATCATTTTGATGGAAATTGGGTCTAGAATTGATGCCACCTAGTTGCGGACCCATGCCACCCACTACAATACTGTGAATTTGAAATCTGTCCAGGAAACATGCCAAATGGCTGTTTCAGCAAGTATTCAATTCCCGCTACAAGTAATCCAGGGTAGATGTTGACTGTGCATGTGATTTGTGATGCATTTGTGTCTAGGTAATGCATGCCACCTACTGGCGGATCCATGCCACCCACTGCAACACTCCGAATTCAAATACTTACAGAAAATAGGTGTTCCAGCAAGTATTTAATTTCCGCTGCAAGCAATCCAGGGTATATGTTGGCTATGAGGGTGATTTCTGATGAGCATAGCTCCAGGGAATGCATGTCACCTACTTACAGACCCATGCCACCCACTAGACCATTCTGAATTTGGAATCCATCCAGGAAATATGCCAAATGGATGTTTCAGCGAGTATTCAATTTCTGCTGCAAGCAAGCTAGGGTATATGTTGGCTGTGAGGTTGATTTGCGACGAAGTTAGGGTCAGGGAATCCATGCCACCTACTTACACATCCATGCCAACTGCTAGAACACTCTGAATTTGAAATGTGTTATGGCAGGTCAAGCTAGTATTCAATTTCCGCTGGGAGCAATCAGAGTTGAATTTTGTATCTGAGTGCCATCAAGAATGCATTTGAGTCCAAGAAACACATCCCGCCCACTCGCGGAACCCTGCATGCCCACGTCATACTCTCAGGAAAAAGTCTGTTTAAAACACCAGAATGGCTGGTCGAGCCAGTATCCAATTTTCGCTGTGAGCAATCCAAGTTGGATTTTGTACCTGGGTGCCATGGGAAATGAAGTTGAGTCCAGGGAACAGATTGCGGCCACTCGCGAAACGCTGCATGCCCCCGTTACAATCTCAATTCAAAATCCGCTTAAACGGCCAAAATGGCTGCTCGAGCCGGTATTCAATTTCAGCTGGAAGCAATCCAGCTTGGATTTTAGATGTGAGTGTCATGATAATTGCATTTAAATCCAGGCAACAGATTACACCCACTTGGAGAACCATGCAAGCCATTGTTCTGCTCTCAATTCAAAATCCGCTTAAACGGCCAAAAGGACTGCTCGAGCAAGTATTTAATTTCCGCCGGGAGCAGCCCAGCTTGGATTTTGAATGTGAATGTCCTGGAAAATGCATTTGATTCCAGGCAACAGATTCCACCCTCTTGCAGAACCATGCAAGCCACTGGTCTGCTCTCAATTCAAAATCTGCTTAAACGGCCAAAAGGACTGTTCGAGCAGATATTCGATTTCCACTGGGAGTAATCCAGCTTGGAGTTTGAATGTGGATGTCATAGTAAATGCATTTGAATCCAGGCAACAGATTCCACCCACTTGCGGAACCATGCAAGCCACTGTTCCACTCTCAATTCAAAATCCGCTTATACGGCCAAAATGGCTGTTCGAGCAGGTATTCAATTTCCGCTGGGGGTAATCCAGCTTGGATTTTGGATGTGAGTGTCCTAGTAAATGCATTTGAGTCCAGGCAACAGATTCCGCCTACTTGCGGAACCATGCAAGGCGCCGCGGGGCTCTGAATTCAAAATCCACCCTAGGAATGTGCCAAAATGGCTGTTCAAGCAGGCATTCAATTTCAGCTGGGAGCAAGCCAGCTTGGATTTTGGATGTGAGTGTCATAGTAATTGCATTTGAATCCAAGCAACAGATTCCGCCTACTTGCGGAACCATGCAAGGCGCCGCGGGGCTCTGAATTCAAAATCCACCCTAGGAATGTGCCAAAATGGCTGTTCAAGCAGGCATTCAATTTCTGCTGGGGATAATCCAGCTTGGATTTTGGATGTGAGTGTCATAGTAATTGCATTTGAATCCAAGCAACAGATTCCACCCTCTTGCAGAACCATGCAAGCCACTGGTCTGCTCTCAATTCAAAATCTGCTTAAACGGCCAAAAGGACTGTTCGAGCAGATATTCGATTTCCACTGGGAGCAATCCAGCTTGGAGTTTGAATGTGGATGTCATAGTAAATGCATTTGAATCCAGGCAACAGATTCCACCCACTTGCGGAACCATGCAAGCCACTGTTCCACTCTCAATTCAAAATCCGCTTATACGGCCAAAATGGCTGTTCGAGCAGGTATTCAATTTCCGCCGGAAGCAATCCAGCTTGGATTTTGAATGTGAGTGTCATAGTAAATGCATTTGAATCCAGGCAACAGATTCCACCCACTTGCACAACCATGCAAGCCACTGTTCCGCTCCCAATTCAAAATCCGCTTATACGGCCAAAATGGCTGTTCGAGCAGGTATTCAATTTCCGCTGGGGGCAATCCAGCTTGGATTTTGGATGTGAGTGTCCTAGTAAATGTATTTGAGTCCAGGCAACAGATTCCGCCTACTTGCGGAACCATGCAAGGCGCCGCAGGGCTCTGAATTCAAAATCCACCCTAGGAATGTGCCAAAATGGCTGTTCAAGCAGGCATTCAATTTCTGCTGGGGATAATCCAGCTTGGATTTTGGATGTGAGTGTCATAGTAATTGCATTTGAATCCAAGCAACAGATTCCACCCACTTGCACAACCATGCAAGCCCCTGTTCCACTCTCAATCCAAAATCCGCTTAAACAGCCAAAATGGCTGTTCGATCAGGTATTCAATTTCCGCTGAGAGCAGCCAAGCTTGGATTTTAGATTTGAGTGTCATCGAAAATGCATTTGAATCCAGGCAACAGACTCCACCCACTTGCGGAACCACGCAAAGCGCTGTGGGGCTCTGAATTCAAAATCCGCTCAAGAAATGTGCAAAAATGGCTGTTCAAGCGGGGATTCAATTTCCGCTGGGAGCAATCCAGCTTGGATTTTGGATGTGAGGGTCATAGTAATTGTATTTGAATCCAGGCCACAGATTCCACCCACTTGCACAACCATGCAAGCCCCTGTTCCACTCTCAATCCAACATCCGCTTAAACAGCCAAAATGGCTGTTCGAGCAGGTATTCAATTTCCGCTGGGGGTAATCCAGCTTGGATTTTGGATGTGAGTGTCCTAGTAAATACATTTGAGTCCAGGCAACAGATTCCGCCTACTTGCGGAACCATGCAAGGCGCCGCGGGGCTCTGAATTCAAAATCCACCCTAGGAATGTGCCAAAATGGCTGTTCAAGCGGGCATTCAATTTCAGCTGGGAGCAAGCCAGCTTGGATTTTGGATGTGAGTGTCATAGTAATTGCATTTGAATCCAAGCAACAGATTCCACCCACTTGCACAACCATGCAAGCCACTGTTCCACTCTCAATCCAAAATCCGCTTAAACAGCCAAAATGGCTGTTCGAGCAGGTATTCAATGTCCGCTGGGAGCAATCCAGCTTGGATTTTGGAGGTGAGTCCCATAGTAAATGCATTTGGCCCTGGGCAACACATTTCACCCTCTTGCGAACCCTTCTGAGCCCATGCTCAACTCTCAATTCAAAATCCGCTTAAACAGCCAAAATGACTGTTCACGCGAGGAATATGAGTGTCATAGTAAATGCATTTCAGTCCAGGCAACAGATTTCACATCTGCCACTGGATTCTGCATATCTTGGTAAAATACCATTGGTTGACGTTTTGTCTTGTTATGTTCCTTCAAAGACAGATCCAGAGGTGAGGAAATACATCACTCACACATGTGATGGCTACAGCGCAGCAACGGAAACTCGGTTTCACTTCCTCCTCAACTGCCCCCCACTGGAACATCTGTGCCCGCCTCTTCAACATGCCTCGTATAGCGCGGGACTTCTGGGCGCCGTCGATGTCCGACCGTCTGCTCTCGGCTGAACCACCTGCAACTCTTCAAACCCGTCACAAAATGTATTACCGATACTTGTAGATTTAGATGAGTGTTTCGTCTTCTTCCTTTTGATTGCCTCGTTACATTGCATATACCCCCGTCTCATCATGTCCCTCCCCTAAATCATTTTCGGCATACTTATTGCACAATTTTCCCCCACCTTTGTCACCTGTTACTCCTCTTACATTTTCTTACGTATAATTGTCCATCCAAACAACCCCCGATAACATTACTTATTCTTCCCCTCTGACTAGGTTATACCTAGTGTACATCTGAGTAGCCTTTAAGGCTGGGTACAGAGAAAATGAAAATTAGATTCAGATTCAGATTCTGTCTATGACAGTCACATCCAAATTCCAAGCTGGATTGCCCCCAGCACAAATTGAATGCCCGCTTGACCAGCCATTTTGTCACATTTCTTGAGCGGATTTTCAATTCAGAGCCCTGCGGTGCCTTGCATGGTTCCGCGAGTGGATGAAATCTGTTGCTTGAATTCAAATGCAATTACTATGACACTCACATCCAAAATCCAAGCTGGCTTGCTCCCAGCTGAAATTGAATGCCCGCTTGAACAGCCATTTTGGCACATTCCTAGGGTGGATTTTGAATTCAGAGCCCCGCGGCGCCTTGCATGGTTCCGCAAGTAGGCGGAATCTGTTGCCTGGACTCAAATGTATTTACTAGGACACTCACATCCAAAATCCAAGCTGGATTACCCCCAGCGGAAATTGAATACCTGCTCGAACAGCCATTTTGGCCGTATAAGCGGATTTTGAATTGAGAGTGGAACAGTGGCTTGCATGGTTCCGCAAGTGGGTGGAATCTGTTGCCTGGATTCAAATGCATTTACTATGACATCCACATTCAAACTCCAAGCTGGATTGCTCCCAGTGGAAATCGAATATCTGCTCGAACAGTCCTTTTGGCCGTTTAAGCAGATTTTGAATTGAGAGCAGACCAGTGGCTTGCATGGTTCTGCAAGAGGGTGGAATCTGTTGCCTGGAATCAAATGCATTTTCCAGGACATTCACATTCAAAATCCAAGCTGGGCTGCTCCCGGCGGAAATTAAATACTTGCTCGAGCAGTCCTTTTGGCCGTTTAAGCGGATTTTGAATTGAGAGCAGAACAATGGCTTGCATGGTTCTGCAAGTGGGTGTAATCTGTTGCCTGGATTTAAATGCAATTATCATGACACTCACATCTAAAATCCAAGCTGGATTGCTTCCAGCTGAAATTGAATACCGGCTCGAGCAGCCATTTTGGCCGTTTAAGCGGATTTTGAATTGAGATTGTAACGGGGGGCATGCAGCGTTTCGCGAGTGGCCGCAATCTGTTCCCTGGACTCAACTTCATTTCCCATGGCACCCAGGTACAAAATCCAACTTGGATTGCTCACAGCGAAAATTGGATACTGGCTCGACCAGCCATTCTGGTGTTTTAAACAGACTTTTTCCTGAGAGTATGACGTGGGCATGCAGGGTTCCGCGAGTGGGCGGGATGTGTTTCTTGGACTCAAATGCATTCTTGATGGCACTCAGATACAAAATTCAACTCTGATTGCTCCCAGCGGAAATTGAATACTAGCTTGACCTGCCATAACACATTTCAAATTCAGAGTGTTCTAGCAGTTGGCATGGATGTGTAAGTAGGTGGCATGGATTCCCTGACCCTAACTTCGTCGCAAATCAACCTCACAGCCAACATATACCCTAGCTTGCTTGCAGCAGAAATTGAATACTCGCTGAAACATCCATTTGGCATATTTCCTGGATGGATTCCAAATTCAGAATGGTCTAGTGGGTGGCATGGGTCTGTAAGTAGGTGACATGCATTCCCTGGAGCTATGCTCATCAGAAATCACCCTCATAGCCAACATATACCCTGGATTGCTTGCAGCGGAAATTAAATACTTGCTGGAACACCTATTTTCTGTAAGTATTTGAATTCGGAGTGTTGCAGTGGGTGGCATGGATCCGCCAGTAGGTGGCATGCATTACCTAGACACAAATGCATCACAAATCACATGCACAGTCAACATCTACCCTGGATTACTTGTAGCGGGAATTGAATACTTGCTGAAACAGCCATTTGGCATGTTTCCTGGACAGATTTCAAATTCACAGTATTGTAGTGGGTGGCATGGGTCCGCAACTAGGTGGCATCAATTCTAGACCCAATTTCCATCAAAATGATACCCACATCCAAAAGCCACCCTAAATTGCTCAGAGCGGAAATTGAATATATATATACTCGCTGAAACAGCCATTTGGCATGTTTCCCAGAAAGATTTCAAACTCACAGTATTGTGGTAGTAGATGGCATGTGGAAAAGTTGTAAACCTTCAGCCGAAAAGGGTTCTCCACTCCCCGCAAAAACAATTGGAAACACCTCACCTCACCTGTATAACTTGAAACATATTTGAACCAACTTGATTCAAGTTTTGCACCTAATTTTTCTCCACACAAACGGTGTACAAACTTATCAGTTGGAAATATGAAAATAAATCACTGGACCTTCTTACAAGTGAAAAAAGTGCTGAAAAGGTTCAAGTTTTTCACCTACTTTTTCGGCAAGAAAACTTCTGAAAAATCTAAAACATCTTCATCAAATTTCTCACTGAAAAACTTCCAAAGAAACCATCAATTTGGTTTCACATTTTTCACCTTCTTTACAAGTGACAAAAGTGCTGAAAAAGTTTCACCTACTTTTTTGGCGAGAGAACTTCTGAAAACTTTAAAACATCTTCACCAGATTTTTCACTGAAAAACTTCCAAAGAAAACATCACGTTTGTCTCACATTTTTCACCTTCTTTCCGAGTGAAAAAAGTGCTGAAAACCTTTCGAGTTTTTCACCTACTTTTTCGGCAAAAAACTTCTGAAAAATTCAAAACATTTTTCACCAAATTCTCACTGATAAACTTGAATTGTTCAACCAGTAAAATTGCGTAATAAATCGCTGGCAAAAATGTATGGCGGTCGAAACCCAGCTTTAATAAAATCGTCCTAAAAATCCTGTTTTCACTCCCTTTTCAGCAAATCCGAAGAAAACTGTCTGAGCTCAAGTTTGTCTGCGAATTCGGAACAAAAGATGCTCAGGTTCTGAAAAAATGTTTTTGCACTAAAAAAATGTTTCCCTCAAAAAATGTTTCCCTCAAAAAAAAAAAAAAAAAACTTTCTTTATCCCCGGCTGGTCGAGAACCAGTCACATGATGCTGCGCGCTAGTGTGCCATCATGAAACAAGACCAAATATAAGCCCTTTTCTTGCTCTAGGTAGTAACCAATTGCCTGATGGTTTAGTCCTATTTAGTGAGCCCCCTAGCACTTCACAGTTGACCACTGGGGAATACACCCATTATATTTTGGCCACTTTCAAACCACTGGTTGACTATTTGGTGCCAAATACCATCATCTGGTGTGATTTCGTTTCTGCACAGTTCAATTGGAGTCAGTACCTACAACTGTGTATACTATCAGCTTTCTATACCACTATATGAGGCCAAACTCGGCCATCAGGTGATGGGTTACTACCTAGAGCAAGAAAGGGCTTATATTTGGTCTTGTTTCATGATGGCACACTAGCGTGCAGCATCATGTGACTGGTTCTCGACCGGCCGGGGATAAAGAAAGTTTTTTTTTTTTTAGGGAAACATTTTTTGGGGGAAACATTTTTTCAGTGCAAACATTTTCTCAGAACCTGAGCATCTTTTGTTCCGAGTTCATCAAGAGTTCATACACAAACTTAAGATCAGACAGTTTTCTTCGCATTTGCTGAAAAGGGAGTGAAAACAGGATTTTTAGGACAATTTTATTAAAGCTGGGTTTCGACCGCCATAAAAATGGTGAGAAACTTGTAATCTGCTTTTCAAGTTTTTCATCACTTTTCATTTCATCTTTTTCACACACTTAGATTGTCTCTTTATCAGTGCAAAATGTGGTGAAATTTTTGAAGAAGCAAGTTTCAAGTTTTTCACCTTGGGTTTCGCCCAAAAATATGTATGAATTAGTAGGTGAAAATCTTTCAAAAGAAAGCATTGAGTTTGTTTCACATTTTCCACCATCTTTCCAAGTGAAAAAAGTGCTGAAAAAGTTTTAAGTTTTTCACCTACTTTTTTGCTGAGAAAACTCCTGAAAATTTAAAACATCTTCACCAGATTTCTCACTGAAACACTTCCAAAGAAAACATCACTTTTGTTTCACATTTTTCACCTTCTTTCCGAGTGAAAAAAGTGCTGAAAACCTTTTGAGTTTTCCACCTACTTTTTCGGCGAAAAACTTCTGAAAAATTTAAAACATTTTTCACCAAATTTCTCACTGATAAACTTGAATTGTTCAACCAGTGCCCCGCTCACTACTTTCGTATGTGGCTCTTGGGCAGAAAAACGCTCTTGCGCCGAGCAAACTACTGTTTTCCTCGACAACGCCATGGATGTTCTTGCTCGGCCCGATAAAGCGACGTTGCCTGTGGGCCGGAAATCTCGGGGCTCTTTGGTCGCCGACCCTCCGTTGCCTCCTCCAGTGCACAGCTTCACCACTTACATTGACACTCTCTCGAGGTAAAGCAACAATGAGATTTGCAGTGTGGTAGAGAAATGAATTTATTGCAACAAGGAAAGACAGATAGCGGGCATTGCCACGCAGCGGGCTACTTTAGTTATGCCCGCTATCTTTAGTAGTGGGTTTTAGTAGTGATTTCAAAAGTGATCTAAAGGCGGTTTTGTTCATTCTGACGTCATTTTACTGTTGTTACTCTGTGACCGGTTTTTCGTTCCTCTGTTCGCGCTTGGTGCGTGTGCTTCGGTTTTGTTTCAGCTCCTACTGCTCCTCTCCCCTTTCCTCCTTCGCTTCTGTCCGCCATGTCCCTCTACTTTGAGGGACGGGGTGGGCTTTCCAACAAGAGCAAGGTCAATTATGGCCGTCCCAGAACCGGTCAGGGTACAAAGTCAGTCATAATTCCCGTTAACCGGAGCCGTGCACAACGTGCTGCAGCGCAGAGGGCCTACAATGAAACCATTGCAGGTATGTATGCATCAAAACCTCGTCTATTATATACATCTAATACATTTCAGGGCTCTCTTTCGTGCAGCGTGAAGAGATGCTAGAGCTTGATGGCGACACAGAAATGCCTTGCGCATACTCCGAGGATGACTGGTAGCAGCTCGGGGGACCGAACAACGACGACTGGGAGGAAGTTCCGCTCGGCACCGGCATACACACGTTTCCACCTGGTGAAGTGGGCGTGCTTCAAAGCCATGCTGGTGGCGAAGCCATAATGCACCAAATTATGGAAGGGATGAGGCCCGGGTGTGTTATTGTTTTATTTCTCTTCATTCCTCACTCAACTAGCACAGCCGCGGGGACCCCCGTACACGATCATATCGTGTACAGAAACAGGTGGATGCTTGGGAGTCGCAGCTCCCCCTGCTTGTGGACGCCTACCTTCAGTACAAAAACATTGGTGCCACGAAAACGGAGGAGCATTGGCCACTCAATGTTGTCGGCTTTGAAGGTGCATATTTAATCTCCTCGCAGATTGAAGTCTCACACATCTGTCAGAATCCGGCTACCGACTCTTTGCACACAATCCGAACACCGTACGCTCGAACCAGACCCTCCTTCAGCAAGGGTATCTTGGTGGCTCCCCTGAGAAGCCCGCCATCGCCTTCTCAATCCGTACCTTCGAAATCTACCGCCAGATCCATCGTGTTTGCCCTCGTTACACTATCGACTCGTTAGCGAAGACTCTTAGCTATTTGCACAAGGTATGTGGTATTCCAGTGCGACCACGTTGAAGCTCACAGATCTGCAGGTGCCTCGCAAATCGTATCTGGCGGAGCAGCTTACAACTGCGTACGATGTGTACCTCTCAATCTTGCGAGAGGTCAAGCGCCGTGTGCAGCAGGCCCTGGGCCGCGACGAATTGTGGGACTCGCAGAATGTCTGCCCACCGTGCTTTTACAAGCTAGAAAAGGAGGTCCGGCTCAAACTGTCCTGGCTTGGCTCCCTGGATGGGAATAATTCACTTAAGCTTGTCGACAGCACCTTCCGTGCAGGTCATCCCCGCTTCGATAACCGCAAATCAACGTCCTTTCGCTGGCTTACCCCATCCCAAGTCGACAAGTACATGGATGAGGTCAAGAACTCGAAGAAAGTACGCTAAACTTCCATGACTGATTATGCGTGGTCTAATCTTTTTGAATTAGAAGTCAATGGCTACTTCGGCCACTATGTTCGCAGTTCGCGAGTCCCTAGCTGTTCCTCCCGTCCCCACCACGTCCTCTGCTGTATTGTCATCCATTCCGACCTCAACGCAACCCACAAGCGCCGCGCCCGTACCTGATCTAGGCAGTGCACCCGCATCCGGCGCCTCGGCCGAACCGGAGGCTGACGATTTCCCCGATGGCCCCGCTGAAGTTCCTGATGACGGCACCGCCGACGGCGACGTCGCTTGGCTCAATCTCAATGAGCTCGACTCGGATGGGGCCAAGGAGCTCGAAAAATGCATCAACTCGTGCGTCGAGCGCTGGAAGGCTGCAGGCCCTGAGGCACGTAAGAAAATGTTCGCCCTCTTCGCAATCTAGGGCATTTTCATTTCAGTATGCCGCCATGGCCATGTGCTCGTGATGTGCCACATGATTCGCAGTGGAGAGTTGTAAGCCGCATTTCCCCTTTCAGTTCCGCACTATCTCAATGATTCGTCGCAGAATGAAATATCCACTGGCAATTGTCGCGAAGCTCTTCGAGTTATATGGTGCAGACGCAGGCATTGGATATGACATTATGTGTGCCTTCATCAAGACACTTCTCTGTAGCTCTTTGGGCGCCAAGACCGTCGGCCTGCGTATGCGCGGCATCGTCCCCACATTCCACAGACACGCGCACAACCGAATGTGTCAAATCGGTTGGCACCCCATGTACGTGGAAGGTGCGGGCTTAGAAGATTTTGAAGAGTGCGAACGCACTTTCTGTCTTTCAAATAACCTTGCAAGCTGTACACGACTGGCGACCCCCTTCCATCGGCAGCAACAAATTGATGAGCATTTCTACTTCCATGACTTGGACAAGCACGCTGCATCAGGTATGTCTTCCGTACATCCTTTGACTCGCTCCCTCTGATCCGTTTCGCAGGCAACTTCATCTTTCAAAATTACCGCCAAGCTGTAGAAAAAATTACTGCTAACTCATTAAAGCTACGGATACTCGAGGATGAACTACATACCACGGCGGCTGATTATGAGCGGGATCTCAACGACGAGCGCGCCCACCTCGAGTCCCTGTTACGTGAACCCCCGGAGGTCCAGACGACGGCTGACTATATTGAGCTCTTGAATAAGCTTCAGATTGCCACGTAGGAGACAAACTCTATGAATTATCTTCTTTTCTGACCTTCTGCTTATCCAGCGACTCATCCGACACTGCCAAAAAGGACTTTGACAAGCTCGACTATCTCATCACGGTCAAGGGTGTACACGGGAAGGCACTCACGGCCATTAAAACACGGTACCGAACAACCCACACTCGTCTCCTTCACGTCGAGGAACAGGTAGCTCTCTTTGAGGAGGAGCACGGGTACATAGTGCGGTGGACGACAGACTCGCAGGAGTACAACGACGCACTGGTTCTCATGAACGAGCGCCGCTACCGCCGAGCACTGGATAGCCTTGAGCGTCTAGTTGTCCAACGGCTTCTCGAACTTACCAAGCTCTCGATGAGCGGTGTCGGTATGTTTTAGTCTGACTGTCACAATGGAACCGCTAACACCTACCTTCAGCTTACAAGTTGCGGGAGAAAATCGGCAAAGCGTTGAAGACCCGCGCTGATGCGATCCAGCGTGCTCTGATTGAGTACAACACGGCTGCTGGCACGCTGAATCCTCCGCGGGATCAGCTTGTGTGGGCCGAAGTTATCCAGACTGTCTCCCTCGCCGAGTTTGATTTACTCCGTGATACACGCACCGACATTCGGCGGCTCCCGTGGACTCAGCCTGCGCGCCGTGAGGCGGCACGGCTGTATTTCGGCATCAAACGTGCCAAAGAGGAAATCCAGCGGCTTAATGTTGAGATTACCCGCCTTATTACCTTCACAATTGATGAGCACGTCGATTTCTACAGGGCCATCGTCGACACATACATGACAGCCCCCCACTTGGCGCACGAACTCTCTGTCCGATGGCAATACCAGGCCCGCATCAACAATTCTGTTATCGAGCGGCTTGTCAAAGCAAGCCGATTACCAGGCTTCACAGGCAGCCTTTTCCCCGGAAAACGCATTGGTCGCGACCCCAGCATCAACCCCTTGTATCCCCTCCCTCCGTGGGCAACAGATACGCTCGGACTTAGCCAGGTTGTTGTTGAGTACGAGGAGGAGAATGATTATGCTGATACTGCCAGGGAATTGGATGGCTTGGACACAGACCAGATGATACAGCTAATGGAAAGCCTAGAGATAGATAGTATAGATATTGTGTAATCTTATGCCACGAGTTTTCCTCACAAACATTGAAATGCGAGTGATACGGGAGAAATCGGGTTCAATTCGGGAGGATCGAAAGTGTCTTCCCATTGGTTGGAGAAGTCGGGCCGAGCTCGGTGTCTTCTTTTGAACACCGGATTCTCTGACAAAATTCAATTGTCTGGCGGCATTATCGCTTATTTCCCTCCCGAACTATCCATAAAGGACCTCTATACAACTAAAGTGTTAATCGAGAAGACGGCATGAATTGGGCTGCTCCCGATTATTATATTTCCCAATTACCAAATCTGCCCGCCAAAACTGGATTCCAAAACCAACCATCGCCGTTTCTGAATGTCCTACATACCCTAAATTCTCGCAAAAATTCTCAAAGAGGTCACTGAGACCATATATCCAACATATGTCAAGATCCAGCCAGGGGGGACTAGTTGAATATGAATTTGAGGGAGAGAATGAGTTGAACTCAGACTGAAACAGGTAAAGCTGCTGCAATTAGCGTCAGCTTAGCCCTCATTTCGTGTCCAATTTTCGTTCTGAGGCCTCTGGACACTAAAGACCCCAGTTCTTTCGATAAAAAAGACTTCTATAACACTGCCCAATGTATGTTATTAAGTCTACTACATGATATACCTACACTAGGTCCCAATAATGGGCAAAAGTGCGAAAAAGTGTTGAAATTTCAAACATGGATTCACAGTCTGGAAACATACAAAACTGTACAATATGGTTAGAAAATGAGTTCCCCAGAGTTTGAAGCCAACTGGTGATCACATAAGTCCGGAGTAAGCATGAACATTATTTCATACCTGGGCAAGAAACAAGTGCTATGATAGCCATCTAACGTTGGAATATTTTTTTTCAAAGCCTTAAGGTAGCACATACATAGCTGAGCCCAAAGATTAGTACCAGGGTGCCGAGGTAGTTACCATGAGCTCCATTAGTGTTCCGCTGCTCTTTGGGTGCAAACATCCTAGATAAAATTGCGACACGTGTAATACCTTCCCAGAAAGTCTGGACAGATAGTTGGAAATCAATTGTAGTCAAATTACGCGTCTCGTCTCTGTGGATCACACCGAGGTTAAAAAATACAGTAGTGTCGAAGTGGTCGATCCCAATTGGGATATTTGATCGGATGACCAATCACTGCGAGACTTCTGTCTCTTCACTGCGAGACTCCTGTCTCTCTTTCTTCTCAACGGCCATGTCTACCACCCAACCACTGAATCCTTCTCCACTCTTCGATTGGGGTGTTCCTGGTGTTCCAGTCCCCCTTCCCCCCTCTCGGAACCCTATTTCTCCAGAGATCCCGGCCTCCACCGAGTTCAAATTTGAGCCCATCGGCGCATACAATATTCGCCGTTACCTTGGGGCGAAGATGCCCGACTTCAATCGCCAGCGCCACAGATACCTCTCTTCCGATGTGGCGTGGCTGGCCTCGGGTTCCAGCGGGGATAATCACCATCTCAGTTTCCCCAATGCGTTCTTCCCGGAGTTCCACAACATTTACGACGCGCTTCCTAAAGGAGAGCCTGGGCAACTTGCGAGAAAGGAGTGGGCAGAGAGGGTTCGCCGCGTTATATGGGACTTGGTGCGTAACATGGTCTACAACATTGTTTTTGATTATACTGATATTCTCCGATAACAACCTAGGCGACGAAGTATGACCGTACGACAGCAGGCACCACATTCATCGTCCACGTTGCTGGCACTACGGTTCCTGGTGCACCGCTTGCTCCTGAACGGCTGAAGGCCAATGTATACCTCCCGCCCCACTTCCTTGCGGACCACCCCGAAGTGCATCCCACCGTCGCCTTCCTTGTTCAAACCGTCATTGAACAGATCGGGATTCCAACGGCATCTGACTGGAGAAGGAAGGCGCTACAGCTTTGGAGCCTCAATCAAAGTGGGCGTGTCGGGGCAGTGACGTTGCTGACAGCATTAATCCCAGCTGCTGTCAACGAGCGCTCCTCGCAGTACATCTTCCCCGGGCGCCCCTGGGGCCAGCTCATACTACCGGCTCCCACTCCTGGCCCTGCCCAGCCCGGACTCTTCCCCGACAACGAGGATGATCTCGCGATCTTTGACATTGACGACATCATGCGGGACGAGGACTTGATCGAGGCAATAATGCGCGCAGATCGGGCTGAGGCGGACAACAGGGAGCTCCGTGCCACCGTTTCATCTCTGCAGGTTCATGTAGCGACGATGCAGAGCGACTTCCAGGATCGCGAGCGAGTGAGTCAGGCGGAGTTGGAACTCATGACCACGCAAGTGTTACGACTCGAAAACGATCTCCGCGTGGCTAGAGGTGAGCTTAATTGGTCTGCAATAATATATTTCTAACATTTATTACGCAGTTTCCCTACCTTCGCGCGCGCCATCGACTCCTAGCCGTCGCCCGCCCCCCGCATATGTCCTCGCCTCACCCGCGCGTCTGGGTTCCCCGTCGCCAGCCCTCGGCTTCACCCAGCCCCTCGCATCTTCTTGGCGAGGAGATTCCTCTGATGCGAGCCCCGCGACCGTCGTAACACCGAACACTGACGAGTTCTTGGAGTTCCATGGGTTGATGGAGCTGTCCCTAACTGTCTCGCTTATTATGAGGTATGTTGCTGCAGTGGAATGGAAAGCGGAGGTGACTAGGCTACCTGAGCTCTCGGCCGCGCTGGCTGACGGCCTCGTAAAGGTGATGGATGAAGATCGCCGCCGCTCACTGTAATATTTCCTTTTCATCTATTTACTTCACGAATATATGAATTTATGCGACACGGAAAAGATCCAACGGAGAGGAGGGCAGACGCAAGACAGGCGGAAAAATCCGACGGAAGGAGGGTGGACGCAAGCGGGTGGGAAAATTCGACGGAAAGGAGGGCGGGCGCAAGGCGGGCAGAAAAATCCGACGGAAAGGAGGGTGGAAACAAGGCGGGTGGAAAATCTGACGGAAAGGAGGGCGGGCGCAAGGTGGGCAGAAAGTGTTACGACTCGAAACGATCTCCGCATGGCTAGAGGTGAGCTGAATTGGTCTGTAATAATATATTTCTAACATTTATTATGCAGTTTCCCTACCCTCGCGCGCGCCATCGAATCCTAGCCGTCACCCGCCCCCCGGATATGCATTCGCTTCACCCACGCCTCTGGGTTTGTAAAGGCGATGGACGAGGATTGCCGCCGCTGGCTGTAACATTCCTGTTTCATCTACTTACTTCACGAATACATGAATTGATGCGACACGGAAAAAATCCGACGGAAAGGGGGGCGGCCACAAAGCGGGTGGAAAGTCCGACAGACAGGAGGGCGGGCAGAAATATTAGACGGAAAGGAGAACAGGACTCTGGACACGAGTGGGTCAGTCCATCTCTCATTTCCATCATCGTTCCCTGCAATGGTGAAGACCATAGCCGCCATCAGCGCCCCGCGCAACCGCCAATCTCCTGCCGAACCCCGTGCCCCTCTGACAGCCGAAGAGAAGAAAGAAAAACGCGAGGCGACAAAGGAGACCCAAGAGAAGATCGATGAAGAAGTTGGTGAGACATGTTATACACTTCTGTTGAAAGCGCGTTGTTAAATTTATTTAATGCATAGGAAACTGGTTTGCAGCGACTCAAGCGAAGGCCATCGAACTCGGCTTGCGATTCGATAAGAAACCGCGGTATTTCCTCGACATATTTTTTCAAGGTGGTGCGCATATGGTGAACCACCAGGAAAAAGTTAATGCATATAACGCGTTCAAATGGGACAAAGCAAATCAACTTCGTGAAGGTATGTGCTTGACGGATGGACGACATGTTACTGATTTGCGTCTAGAGGGTACAAAGGGGAAGGCAGCTCCCGCACTCCATGACGGCTACCATGAAGAGTACAATGCTCTCACTGAGGAGGAGAAGTTGAACCTCGTTGAGAGGTACGTGCAGATGTCCATCTGCTCAACACAACACTGACGCGACCTTCTCAAGATTCACCGAGGCCAAGGCCGACCTTCCCAAGATACGACGGGACACGCCGCGTGCGCGTATACGCGATCTTTCCAACACTGTCCGCAATATTCAAATGATGGTATGTATTGACCCTTCTGCATCGGCGTGTGCTGATATGTATGCCAGCTCCACGGGGTCAGTTACCGTGTTGGTGCTGAGGCGATGCTCTGCATCGTGCGCAACACCCCGGACTTCTATATGGCTCCGCAATGGTACTTTACCAGCCCGGAGCTCGAGAGGTACATGCCTCTCGCTGTACGCCGTCACTGGGACACGGGTGAGGTGGGTACTAGGCTCGAGGCATTTGCCCTAGCCGGTCTCGATACGATGAGTTCATGCTTACCTTGCCCTTTTCTGTGCGCTGGCTTACCATCTACCATTTCAGATCTTCTTCGCATGGGCAAGCAGAAGATCGATTTTTTGAGGGGGGAGATACGGGACTACGTGTTGAGAGGACTTGGTGCGTGTCTGCACGTCTGATCTTTCTTTTAATACCTCCTGATCCTTGCACAGTTAAAATTACTGAGAAATCCGACATCCGCATGGACTACAAGTTCTACGAGGAGTCCATCGTCGTCAAATACGGTGTTGATCTCCAGGGATGGACTGCCGAGCGCTTTGTCAGCCCGAGCGAGCTCAGCTCATCCCTGGCGGTGCTCACCACCCTCCGTGACGCTCTCAAGGACGGTAAATGCGAGTGGGTGAAGTTGGGTAAGGCCGCGCACAAGGCACGCATCACCAAGTGGAAGGCAGACGTTGCCTCCGGCGAGGTTGTCGCGAGGTCGCGCGCTACGTGTTCCGACTGTGGCAAGAAGCGCGACGCCACCACAATGGAGGAGGATGACCCTGACGAGGGTGAAAGCCCTGGGAACGAGGACGGCATCAATAGGACGCTGACTACCAGCACCACCCCCATCATTGAAGAGCCTGACGAGTCCGCTACTCTTGCAGCTGTTTCCCAGGCCGGCTCCGCTCCCAAACGTCGTAAGACCACCGCCTCGACTGCCGCCTCCACCACCGGTCCCAAGAAGTCCGCTGCTAAGAAGACTCGTGCCAAAGCTGTACCAGCACTCGACGAGGCCAACAAGGAGAACACCCGTAGGGATGGGCGGAGGAAGCGTGGTGAGAGGGATGATGATGTAACACGTGCAGCGATTGCAAAGGTCAAGAGTCGGCCTGGTCCGAAGAGTCGCACCATCATCTCAGATGATGAGGACGCTGACGAGACTCCTGCAGCGACACCTGCGCATTCGCTTCCCGCTGTCTTTGTTCCCATCGACCCCGCCCTCGTTGACGCTGCTGCGTAGTTCTTTTTTATATATAGAAATCATATGTCCTTCACGTCGCTCGTCTATAAATTTTATCCGTGTTTCCATTCATAATAAGGGTATTAAACATTGTGACCTATTGAGAAGATTGTTATAAATGGCTTTAGTCGCTGTACTAGACGGCGGGGACGCGTCGGCGACGATTGTGACAGCAGCGACGGTGTGTGACAGTTGTTCCGTGTCCATCACAATAGTACCGTATTAGGACGCAGGCGGAGGTGTCCCAATTGGGAGAGGCGGCAACAGCCGGCCAGCGTCCGGCTCCAGGGAGGAGGTCTAAGTCATTTTCTGGAGCTTTATGGGAGGGTTTTACGGCTGGATGCACTGTATCGCCTATTTTAATACCCATCAGTACCCGGGGCGACATGTGGTTACACCATCTGATGGGTTTCTATATTAGGGCAGGGTAGGTGCGCGCGGAGTGCTTGGGCGGTGCGGGACTGGGCTCTCACCTGATGAGATTGTACGATCTGCAGATAGGTTGTGATGTTATCTTCGGAGCCTCGATGAAAAGGTGGACAGACAGGCGTATCTGGGGATTTGATTAATCACCATGTCGGTAGTGAGCAATACGTCATGATGCATTAACACCGCTGATTAGCGATCCAACGTGATGAATCACTGCACATTTGAGGACCGCTCCCCACCCTTCTGCGTGCACGCTGGACCGGCGTCTGTCCATCAAATGATGAGCATTATTCGCATCATCGCGCTCCCCACTCCTGGTCATGGCTTATGCGTGGCGCGCTCGCGCTGCTCGCTTGCTCAATCAGGAACTTTATTAATATTTGTTACATTTACACTCTCTTGCCTGCGCCCTCCCGCCCCGCTCCTGTTCCGGGCGTCTTTCCGCTCGCTGGTGCGGCTTACACGTGATATGTTATTGTTGCAAAAGCCCGTCGTAGCTACCGCTCCCGTTATGCACCGCCCCCCGTCGCCCCGGTCACGTGCCCTGCGACGCCGCGCGCCCCGCGCGCCCGCCCGTTCGCGCGCTGCCCACCTGGACCCCTGCAGCGCTATCTTCATGAGTAATCTCCATTGAAACCTCCCGGTGTAGGCTTAATGTCGATGCAGGGGATTTCATCGCGCACCACTTTCTCCGAATCCGGGGATTCCTCGCTCTTTGTACCCCTGCGTATTCCTCTGGCGAGCGGAACTTGTGATATTCCCAGATCACAGATGAATGTTTGATATATTTACATGAAAAGGGAACCTGCGATGAACGTCACATATGTTTATTGCCCGGTGTCCCCCTCTGCACATAAACATAATGTATACTTGCCACAGGCAAAAGAGAGCCTTCATCCATATTTTTCCCATATATTAGAAGCATATTATTCCCGCTCAATCCATTTTCTACGGCCCCCAAGCCGCTGTGGTGGACATAAGCCCCATAATTGCAGTTTCTACCCGTAGTTTCTACCCGACTAGTTGGGGCACTGTGGAGCTTTCTGAGCAACAGGGACAAGTTAAATGTACAGCAGTAGCCTTTCTAGATCTTTTTTAGTCCTGGGGCCTGAAAAAACTTGAGTTGAACATTGAACGAGGACCAGAGTCGAACACCACGCAAATGCTGTATTGGGCTTATGCTTGTGAACCCACACCTTTGATGCAAAATTAATTTCTACACCTTTTATTGGCAAAACCTGCATATTTCCTAGGAAAGTTCGGCTCCCAGACGTGTTCTGTGATACTAGAACCCAAATATACAGAGTCCTTGGCTCCTATCGTAGCTGTCTTTTGCGTACCTGATTTTTCAGATTGCAGACTTCCATGACAGAGGCATACCAATCAGTCCGGTTCGCAAATTGGTGATGTTCTACCCCTTCATTTGTCATTGAAAGTGCTCTGAGGAACTACAAGAATCCAACGTCGTCGTGCCTGATGTCAAAATGGTGGTGAGTAACGCCAGTCACACCCGTGACACTCTCACTTTCGGACGTTTCCCATCAAGCGACTTCCCTCAAAAACACCGTCCACGGCTCCTTGTCTCAATCAAAGTCGGAAATCATGATATAGGTCATTAACTTAATTTTATGGTCGCTTCTCATCCAGTTTGATCAGCCGGATTCCAAGATACCGACACAATAGTGCATTCTCCTCCAGCTTCTCTCGCACTCTTTTCACGAGCCTGAGCAGACTCCCGGAGATCGCGGAGCCTCTCATACGCCTCCAGGAGCTTTTTAATCACCACAAACCAATACTTCCATCCGTGCATGCTGACAAATAGCGGCATAATACTCAATCAGAGACAGAGCTGAGGACGAATGTGCTGGGGGAATTTAGCAGTAACTGGTGCGTCTGCTATGCATACACAGCTCCTCACGGTCTCACACTGGATCCACGTTCTCCAAGCCTGTCATTTGTACGCAATTTCGGGCTGCAACTCGCCGGAAGATCATCGGTTTCTCCAGTCCCTTGTGAGCTCTGTCCGTCCCTTACCGATGGTGCGGAGTACTGCTTGCTCCCCGTTACTCCCCTCACTTGGCGCTCCGCACGCCCATCCCCTCTCCTGACCGGTTCTGAACGCGGCCCTGCTGCTGGCGCTGCTACGGTGTGAATGCCCATGGACGAGAGCGTGGCGCTTACAGCGTGCTAGCTAGTCCCTACCTGTCCTGAACGGTGCACGCGGGACGTGAGCAGGGTGGTATTCTGCAGCGTGGACACTCCGTGGACCTGCACGCGCCCGTACGCATCCAGCTACCTGCTGGGCTTCCCCAGGGCGAGGACGCTCCACCCCGGGCCAGCACGCATACCTCACGGCGCTAATGCCACGCCATGCCCGCTTCACTCACCCGGAGGCCGTCCGTTCCTGTGTAACGGTAGCATACTAATCTAATCCTTTTTATCACTTACTTTCCTTTACGCGCGACGCGCTTCTCTTACCGCACGTGATCGTGCTCTCACTTTCATTTAACTCCTACGTTTGACCTTAACTCCCAACCCCTACGTACGATCGACTATAAGTAACGTATTTGTCCGTAGTTAGTCCTTAGTCACCCTAACACTTATCCCACTTATCCCTTGCTGGTCTGACTACCCAGCGCGAACACCCGTGTGCCGGAACCGTCTAACTAACCTTCTGTCACATCTTTTTAAGTGCTCGTACCGTCTGTGCTCCGCTGGTTACCCCCTGGTCTGATCAACCTCGAGTACCGCTCTCACCGACACCCCGACGAGACAACTGCTATGGACAATAACAATTGAACCCACCATACCCGCGCCGCCACCCGTGACAGCGCAATCCCTGGCCCCAAACTCCTCTACAGTCCGCAGGTGTTTGCGTTTGGGACTGCCGAGCTGGGGGAGCCAGACTATGCTTCTCTGGAGCATCTTCCATCCATCACTTCGGCGATGAGACCCGCCGTCGCTTCGGCGATGAGACCCGCCTCCGCCTCGGCGGAGGAACTCCTCATTTCGATGTCGAGAACTCCTAGCCCGGGCCCATTAGGGGCCGCGAGCTTTTCGTCCGAACTGCCTATGCTCACCTCGAGCCATGGCGCGGAGGGCGCGCTTGACGCCAGCGATGCGTCGGGCGAGGACGATGGCGGGGCTTGGACCCCTGTCAGCCGCAAGACCTCACGGACCCACCGTGAGCGTAGTACATCGAGTAAGGGGAAATATACCTTTAATAAATCTTCCTCTTCCTCGAATGCGTCCGATTCGGAGTGGGAAACCGGGTCTACGACCATGGATAACGCGGCGCTAGACATGAGCCAAGACGAGCTCTTGTCCCAAGTGCGTCGCTATGAATCCATGGCGAACCAATTCCGCGCCCAGCTAGCGCGGAATTCTGCGTCCGAGATGTCTCGGTCCAGAACTGCGGCCGTTGTTGGCAGGAACACGCCCGCGAATCAGGTCGCTGTACCTGAAGATAGCGAGTCGGACTACGATTCCGTACCTGCTCTTGAGCCCGCTTTCTCGGTTTCCGTTGCGTCGACCCAGTCGCGCCGGGCGACGGTGGAGGAAGTTGAGGATGAGGACGACCACGTCGTGTACAACGCGGTCGCCGGCCCCTCCAAGGGGAAAGGGGTCGATCCCCGTAACTGGGGAGCGGTTAGTGCGGTCCTAGATTTCTCTGAAGACGAAATGGACGCACAGCGCGCAGCCCTACTCAATTTTGAGGAAATCAACCGAGTGAAGCAAGAGGAGCGCTCGGCGCCCTCTGGCATCCCGGTTGGGTTTGTCCCCTTGGACACTTCGACGCCGAAGACCAAACGAAGACGGTCTAGGAGCCCCAAGTCAAAGAAGACTACTGCTCGGAGCGTAGAGGCACTCACCGCGGTGGCGCCGGCAGCAAAAACTGCCCCCGTTACCGTGAAACCGGTCCCTGCTACGGTCCCTGCCGCTCCCGTAGCTGCTATTTCGGGTAGCGTTCCAGACGCACCGACTTCTTCTGGACCAGATCCCAACGGGCCTGAGTCCAAGTCCGGACCCTCTACGGAGGAAATACTCCAGCTTTTAATGCTGAAAATCAGCGAGCTGGGTGAGAAGAAGCAACGCGCTGGCTCTAAACCACAGAAGGATGAGCCGAGCGCTGAACAGCTGATGAACGCGTCGGGCGCGTCGAAGACACGTCCCTCGCCCCCACTCCCTCGAGGCGTGACGCCTGGGAGAACAGCCGCGGGGAACTTCTTTAGGAAAGCTCTTCGCCGTGGAGACACAGCGGTTCCCGTTGTTCCGAAATCGCCGCCGCCCGACCCATCTGACGATTCGAGCTCTGACTCGAGCGAGAGCTCCAGTCACTCAAATGAGGATGAGTCTGGAGCAGCGCGGCGCGGGGCATCGAGCCCGCGATTGTCATCCAAGCGGAAACGCGGCCATGAACGAAAGCAGAAACAGAGGATGACTCTGAAGCCGATCCCTCCGTCCCGTTACAACGGCGACGCGAACGCAAATGTGATCCAGCGCTTTGCGCGGGAGTCCAAGGCATATGTACGAATGGGCCACGTACCTGCGAACGAGCAGGTATTTTTTGTGTCCTACTACTTGGACGGCCGAGCGCTTGATTTCTATAATCAAGTAGTCGAACCAGATGAGAACATCTGGGAATCAGATAAATTCTTCATTGAATTATTTGAATTCTGCTTCCCTGCGGACTTCCGTAATAAGCAACGCAAGCGCCTCGATAGGTGCTACCAGGGCGGTAAAGACGTCGCCGCCCACGTTGCTGAATGGTCCGAAATCTTCAACACAATTGGGTTGGAAGATAATCAGGAAAAAGTCGTGAAGTTATTCAACAGCTTTACTCACCCGATTCAAGGCGAAATTTATCGCAAGGGCTTTGATGCCGAGGACGCGACCTGGGACGAAATCGTCAAGGCCGCGGAACAGGCAGAAATTCTGTTGAGAGTAATTACCAAACCCCAAGACTCGGGGAATCAAAGCCAGAAGCGTCCGGCCCAGCAGGGCCAGAAGCAGAACTCGGAAACGCGCCAGCAGACGTGGCAGCCGCGTAATAATTGCGGTGGTTTCCGAGGCCGCGGTCGAGGCCGCGGAGGGCGACCTGAGGGAAACTCCTGCCCTGAGACACTGAGGACGTCCGCTGTTGATGTTCCTACCAAATCTGCCGCAAAGCCCGAGCGCTTTGGCGAGCAGTTATCGCCCCAGAAAAGGAATGAAATGCTCGCAAAGGGCCTGTGCTTCAACTATGGAGAAGGTGGTCACTTAGCGCGTAATTGCCCTAAGAACCACAACGTCACCCTCTTTATAAGATTACGATGTCTGTCCGAGGCTATTTAAACTCCGACGATCACTTGACCCCGAGATTCTACCGAGACCGACCCTAAAGTCAACTCGGGGTTAAGAGCTTCCTTATTTATTCTGTGAGCAGCTTCATTTCATGACCAACTTCTTCCGAGTACACAACCTTCTGCACATTCAGCAAAGATTCAAGATCCCGAATTCATTGTTCAGCCGAAGTGGTGGGGCGCGGAGCGCCCCACCGCGCTCTTGTACCTTCTAAAAAGAAGGGGAAACCCCCGGGTTTTGCCACGCACTCTGTTCGGTTCGAGTCCGCGGCCGCGTCTCGAGACACGCTTTACGAAAGCACGGAGGTGCTCGAAACGATGCATGTTGGTGGTATTTCTTTCGCCCTAGACGGAGTCGTGGAGGGCGGGGTACCCTTCACAAAATCACTCGACGATTCAGAAGAAAGTTATGATTTGATTTCTGAATCAAGCTCGGTACACGGTACCGACTCCGTACACCCAGACAAATGCTCCAAAGGTTGCTGGTGCGAGGAGAGAAGCGAGGTGAAGCCGATAGGCGACCTCTTTGCGATGCACGCGGCACTCCTACTCCAGCATTCCCAGCCTTATCCAGGCGATGTGAAGCCGTGCGCTCCAGGCGAGGGATTCGCCGAGAGACGGTTCCTGCTGTACAAAGTGTCAGAAACGGAGTATGTCCTGATGGACAGTGAGCGCGACGCGCAACATACCGTTAGTATCAAGGATTTGCGCGACCCAGACTTCATACCCGCGCTCTGGTACACCCAGAAGCTGTCTGAAGAGATGGGGTTAGACCCCAACGATGCTGCACTGGAGGAACGTTACCTCCAGGAGATGGGCGACGCGGAAACTTGCTCCGTTAAAACCCTGCTTGAGCTCGACATTTCTGAGGAATGGGGCCAGGAGGGCGAGGAATCCTTCGATGTTTGGGTCGACGCGCAAGACAACGAGAAGATCTTGATAGCCTACAAGCTTCAATGCATGATCATCGCGCTTCCGAGGGTGTTGCTGCGAAACCCCGACTTTGATTTGTGCTGGTGGTTTAACAACACCGCGTCAGCATGGGGAGACGATGACAAGCGACTGGAACGAGAGGATGAGGACTCACTGAGCGACTCAGGAATGGATTCGTCCGCCTGGGCCTCGGCACTATCAGGCCTAGGATCCTCCAGCAAGGATTCGGACTCCATGCCGGACCTGCAAAGCGTCACCGACTCTTCGGATAGCGGGACGCACACCGATTCGGAGTTGGAGGACTCTGATGACGAGCTGCCAGAATTGCAGAGCGTGAGCTCGACCGAGTTTAGCGATAATGGGAGTTCCATCGGGCCTCCCAGCCTGCAATCTGTCAGCGCGTCATTGGATGGCAGATTGAACAACTCACTGGACGATGTTCATTACCCGACGTCTATCGTTCGGGACAATGGCAAGCCTTGGCCTAGTGATTCCGAGGCGCCAGCACGTCTTCCTGGAGTCCCGCCCAGAGCTCATCGCCTCGGCGATGTTCTTGGAAACACCATCGCCGCGCTGCTGAACTTCTTCCAGCCGTTCCCGGGGGATGAACAAGTCCCTTGGTCGGATGATCGTCGAGACGCTGTACGATTCCGCGTATTGAGATACGGGGATGAGAACCTAGTTATCGAAGACAATTATTTCAACTCCGCGACGGTGTTAGAAATGGAGAACGTACGGTGCCCTGCCTTCCACATGTTGGATTGGTACGCACGCCGGCAAGCCCAAAGACTAGGGCTTGAGTACAACGAGACGTTGCCCATCCACCGGTTCCCGATTGAGGAATTACTTGCGGATGCGGTCCAGCAGTATTTCCGGGATGTATCCTGTGACATGCCTGAGATAGAGCTGGTTCACATCTCTAGACTTTTGCGGGCACCAGATGACTTGGACGGACCTGATTTGTTCTTGGTCGAAATCCCTTGCGGAACACGCTGGGTGTATGATATCGTTACCGAGCAGGAGCTGCTGAACCCTGACCTAGACCTTGTCGGCTGGGTATCGAAACGAGGATCACGCTGCCTGATTCGTGAGAATAACTCGCGCCACGATTGGCATGTAACGCACCGTGCGAGCCTGTTCGACGGCCTGTTTTACCTTCCAGAGCTCGCTGTGGTAAACGAATATATCATCTACTGCGGTGGTGTTCAGATTCCCGCGGACAGTATGAAGGGAATTTCTCGTACCGCGTCTACGCCACGAGTGACTGACCGACTTGTCGCCCGCCCGCTATTTATAGTGGTACGTGTCAACGGCGAACCTGTTCGCGCATTGGTAGACTCAGGCTCTCTAGGCGACTTGATATCGACCTCTGTGGTTGATCAGTTGCGGCTCAGACGCAAGGAATTGGACGATCTGATTACCTTGCAACTTGCGGTTCAAGGATCTCGCTCGAAGATCAATAACGCTGTGAACGTAAAGTTCAGCTATCAAGATATATCGGAGGATCGCCAGTTTCTCGTCGCTAACCTTAGCGGATATGATATGATCTTGGGGACCGCTTGGCTGTTCGAGCATAAGGTCAGCATTGACCTTAATCCCGCCCGCGTTCACATTGGAAGTCCTAACGCTGTACCTCTTGAAGGTGTCGCTACTGCTCGCGTGTTTACGGGCGCTGTTGGAATAAATGAGACAATGCTGCAGGCCGCGAGAGACGCGCTTCTGGATTATGCTAAGCCAATATGTAAAACGGCCGCGGAAACGGGCTTACCACCTTTACGTGCAATTAATCACACGATTCCCCTTATCGATGAGGATAAGATTTATCCGTGGAGGCCAGCGCGCTGTCCTGAGGCGTTAAGACCTCAATGGGATGCCAAACGCCAGACGTACCTTAAGGCGGGACGTTGGCAGGTGTCGAACTCGGGGAATACTTGCCCGATGCTGTTATTATCCCCAAGGTTAAAATGTCACCACCTAAATTAAGGGTGGTAGTAGACTTACGTGCTCGTAATGCGAACACGAGGAAAATGACTTCCCCGTTGCCCGACATGGAAGGCATTCTGCGGCGCGCAGCGCGCGGCAAATACCGCTCGCTCATTGATGGGCAGGACGCCAATGAGCAAATTCGTGTTGTGCCAGAACACGTAGAGCGAACAGCTGTAAGCACGCCAGACGGCAATATGGTTAGTCTGGTTCTTCAGCAGGGGGATTGTAACGCACCTGCGACTTATCAGTCCTGATGAACTACCTCTTCGGCGAGTATATCGGCGTCTTCATGGACGTCTATCTCGACGACATTATCATCTATTCAAACTCTCTTGAGGAACACATTGAACATGTGAAGAAAGTTATAGACATACTGAGGGAGCAGAAGCTCTACTTGAGCGTGAACAAGCTACAGCTCTTGAAGCCGGAGCTCAATGTCTTGGGCCGGGTCGTGGATGACAACGGGATCCGGATGGACGCCCAGAAGGTTGATACGGTACTGAATTGGAAAACGCCGACGAACCGCGAATTACTTCGCGGGTTCCTCGGCTCAGTCACCTACCTTAGTGGGGACGTTTCAGGCATACAACTTCCAATGGGAATTCTCCATGGACTCACCAGCGACTCCGTTCCGTTCCGTTGGAGCTACACGCATCAGCGCGCTTTCCAAGACGTGAAAGAGCTTGTTGCCCTTCACCGAGACCATCGCCGGAAGCCACTGGACTATAGTCCCGGGGCCCCGAGGATATGGCTCGTGACGGACGGATGCGGCACTGGCGTGTCCGGAGTCGTGTGCCAAGGAGAAGACTGGAAGAATGCGGACGTAGCCGCGTTCTTCTCGGCGAAGCTGAACTCTGCTCAGCAGAATTACCCCGTGCATGAGATAGAGATGCTCGCCAGCGTAGAGGCGATGCTCAGGCATCGCGATATCCTGCAGGGATGTCATTTCACTTGGATCACAGACCACAAGGGTCTGATTCACCTTGCAAAGCAGAAGGAGCTGTCTGGGAGACAGGCCCGGTGGATTGAGAAGATATCCAGCTTCGATTTCAATATCGAATACATACCTGGTACTGAAAACGTCCTCGCGGACGCGTTATCGCGGATTTACTCGAACGAGGCGCCGGGCACTGTTCGGGCGCGTTCTGAATACACTTACCACGACGTTATTAGCAATAATGATCTGGAAGTGGAAACGATCTCCATGCCTGTTTTTGCCGGTATGGAGGCGTCGCTGATGTACAGCGACCGCGTTACGCGCTCGATGGCCCGGAAGGAGACAGAAGCGAAGTCGGCTTCTGTGGCGGCTGACGCGAAGTCACGCCAGAAAGCCGACGCGAAGTCAGGCAATGCCGACGTGGAGTCAAGCAATCTTGCTTCGGGGTCTTCTACCTGTAAGTCCCCGAAGGAGGGCGGGGGTACTAACCAAAAATGTAGACGTCGTAAGTAAATAGCCTCAGTCACACACGATGGTGGTAAGACTCATTATATTAACCTGTAGACGTTGTAAGTAAATAGCTACAGGTATTGTAAGCATGAAGTAAAATGTAAGAGATAGTTAGAAGACATACCCTCAGTCACACACGATGGTGGTAAGACTGAGGAATATGAAACCGCTCCGCACCCTCAAATACGGTGCGGAACGATCGAGAATGATATAAAAGGAAATACATAATTCAGCTGGTCGCCATAACGGACGAACCCAGCACCGTTCGTCAACACTCCCCCTGGCGAACAGCGTTCCGCCGCTTCCAATCGAGGCCGAGCTCGCCCACGATTTTCTCGTGTGCAATCCGTGGCAATGACTTCGTGAGAATGTCGGCGACGTTGTCCTTCCCTGGAATGGAGGACACCGCGATTTCACCGGCCTCGACGCGTTCGCGGATGTAATGCCATCGCGTGTCGATATGCTTCGCAAGCCCGTGGCCTTTCGTGGTTTCGGTGAGGCTGATGGAACCAAGGTTGTCGCCGCGCAATGTAAACGGCAATTCCTGCGGAAGAAAGACCCCGTGAAGCCAATTCTTCATCCATATTGCGTGTTGTGCACCTCGTGCGAGCGAAATATATTCTGCCTCGGTTGAGGATAAGGCAACGACGGCCTGACGTTTTGCTGACCAGCAAACCGGCGCACCTCCCATGAAAAAGATGTATCCGGATGTGGAACGCCGCGTGTCCACACAACCGGCCCAGTCGGAATCCACGTAACCTGCAGGTTTGATGCCGTCGCCAGTAGTGTTTGCGTCCGCGGGTGGCGTGTACTTTATCCCGTAGTCGAGCGTGCCGGTGATGTAGCGAAGAACACCAATGAGTAAGTGCCAATGCTCGGGGCTTGGATTAGACTGGACATGACCAAGAGCGCAGCACGCGTAGGCGAGATCCACGCGTGTCCCGCTGCTCCCCCAGACGATCGTGCCGAGGATGGGACGGAATGGTTTGTCGCGCATGAAGTCGGCGTCTTCAAGTGATAGCGGTGATTTCGAGGCGCTGATTTGATAGCCGGGTGGAAGCGGAGTCGATAGCGGGGAAAGATCGGCGTAGCCGAAGTGTTCGAGGACCTTTTGGAAGTATTGTGTTTGGTTAAGCGAAATTGATCCGTCGGCTAGCTTCTCGACCGTCAACCCCAATAACAACGCGACGTCGACCTCCTTCAAATCCCATTTGGCCGCAAACTCCTCCACAACGTGTTTGCTTTCTGCTGCTGAAGATGAAGCCCCGAGAACGTCGTCTGTGTGGGTAGTGGTGAGCGTGTACTCGTTCTCACGCTGACGCGTTCTGATGCACGGGTCCGCGAGGCTCTCCTTGTATCCCAGGTCCTTGTAGCCTTGCGCGAGGAGTTTGTACCATATATGGCCTGCTTGTACCAAGCCGTAGAGTGGTCGCAGAAGTAAGCAGACCTTGCTTTCCTCCCCCTGCTTGACGAAACCCGTAGGCTGCTTCATATAGACAGGTCTGTCCATCACGCCGTTCAGGTACGCGCCCGAGAAGTCCCATTGTCGGACATGCAAGCCCTTCACCGCCGCCACCGCAAACACCATCCTCACCGACTCCATCCGCGCCACCATCGCCCACTTCACAGCAAAATCTTTCCCCTCCACCATCTCATCCCCCCGCGCAACATACCGCCCCTTATGGCCGATAGTATCGCCATCCCCGTCGAATTTCAGGTTTTACACCCACATACCATCAATCGCACGCTCCCCTTCTGGTAAGTCCACCAACTTCCACACGCCTCGCGTCTCAAGCTGATCAATCTCCTTCCGCATAGCTGGCCCCCATTTTTCGGGCTCCCTCATCGCCTCGCGATACAACCTAGGGATGGCGTCGTCCATGCCGCCCTTTATCGCGCTCGCAAACGCCCAGGGGGTTTCGAGGAGCTCCGCATCAAAGTCGTCCCAGTCCACGTCCACGGCGTTGACGGTAGGATGGGGATTGTCCGAGTACATACAGTATTAGTATCATAGTCATAAATATGATGACTATTTTGATCATCAATAACTACTTCGATGGAATCAATGACTATTTTGATACTTTGATGCGCCCACCGCCATCCGGTGTGGCGGCCTCTTGCCCGGGGTGAGTGTCACACTCGTCCGTATTCAGTCTAAATTATCTCAGCCAGCTGGTTCCTCAACCTCCCATGGAACATGACTTGAAGCCCGCCGCCTGCCTGCCTCCTAGTAATTGTATGATGGAAGTAAACTCGGAGGCAACCAAAAGGTGCTAGCTCTTCAGTCCAGCACTGATGCCGAGCTCAATGTAGACTTCAAGGGACCTAGCTGAAGCAGATATTTCTACCACCCCTACAGACCCGCAGTCACTGTCTGAGTCTGCCTACCTCGCATACTATATAGATAAGATCTGCGAAGTACACTTTCAAAGGCAAGTGCCTCCTTTTCTTCTGTATTGCTTCATTGACTGGCATAATGGTATGCCTGCAGACGGCTCAAGCTTGTCAAGTAGACATCAGAACAACCTCGGGGTCACTGAATATTATTTGCGCAATACAGTATTACTGCAATGGAGATTTGACTCAAGAGGCAATCTTCAGAAAATATCCCGGCGAAAATCTATCATGTCACGCCGAGAATTTCCAATTTTCAAAATGCCTAGGTAGATTAAGTGATTTCTCCTCCGCCCATCCTCTTCCCTTTGTACATTCACCATGTCAGAGGAGGAGATTACCCTCGGCTTTCTCTTGACAGCCTCAGACAAGGAGATCCAGCAATATCGGCGCTATACGAGTGAGCCCCTTTGATTCTCTTCTCGCGGTGATCTCTGTACGTGATTCTGACAATATGCAGACCTTCCAACGAGCCTCGATATCCATCCATACTGGAGCGCGTCAAACCGGGTTGAATGGGTTATTCTGGATACCTATAGCCGTTTTCTACGTGAAGCCAGCGATGAGAAGCGAAAAGACACGTACATTTCCTTTTTTTTCGGTCTTCTTGCCTGACCCGAAGATCCAGAAGATTTACGTGTCTGCTCGACAATCTGGAACCCCTGAACGTTGACAATCCGAGGCCCGTCGATCATCCGAGGCCTGTTGACAATCCGAAGCCCCTCAAACGCCACGCTTCGGCCGAGGTCATCGAGATCTCCGATTCAGACTCAGACTCCGCCGCACCTCAGCCACGGCCACCGAAAAAACGTGTCAAGCACGTATCAATCAAGCCAGAGCTCACAGTCGACGCCGTCCCTCCCGCGCCCTCCTCTTCCAATGAGTCTTCGTCTCCAGTCACCGTCGTTCTCAACAAGGGCGGCCGCATCTCCATCACACAGAAGGAGAGTGTAGCGGGTGTGGTCGAGTTGCAGAAGGTCCCTGACCGTTGGCCCCCAAAAGTCGACATCGCATTTATCCTCAGCATGTCTCGCGCTGTTAAAGCCGCCGTGCGCAACGAGACATTCACTGGCCGTGCAAAAGGTCTCGATTCATATCTAAAAGTAGAGGTGAGACAAGTGTACATGTCCTTGTCCTCCCGCAATTAATTGTGCTATGGCAGGACCAAGACTCGTGGGGCAAAGGCACCAACGGGAGTACCACGCGAGAGCCTAAGCTCATCATTCTCGGTGGTTTGGCTGCCCCCCGCTCCAGCCATGACTGTAACGGTGGCCTCCGCTGCGAGTTCTTCGATACCAGGCTCATCCCCCAAGACTATGAACGCACTGATCTGGATATGTCGCTCATGCAAGAGATTTTTGCGCGGGACCTCGAGCAGAACGAGAACGATTCGGGGACGTCTATTGCTGTGACCGCGAGGTACGTGTCTGTCATAGCACCTTGCTATCTGCAGACTGATCAAATTCGTCGCAGCTTCTTCCGTATTGTCAAGAACTTGAAATGCACAAAGGCCGGCTGTACGGGCCGCGCTGTCCTGAAATCTTTGCGTGATGTAAGCCTCTCTCCCGTGTTCCTTTTGTGTGATACAGACTGACATCCACGCAGGGTCCCTCAAACGACGGGAAGACTAAATTCATCGGCTGTTCCATGTGGCGGATGGGAGAGCAGTACGACCACCGGTATGCGGCTCTCCCCTCTACTGTCGACGAGGAGGTCCTCGCTAAATATATGGCGGGCACGGCCATCGCTTCCGACGATGTGAGCGAGTACGACACCGACTCTTGTGCCCACTTCATTCATCCTCGGCATGGAAAACTCAAACACTGTCGTATGTTTCAATCACTATCGCGTAGTCGGTTCTCATGCAGCTTACAGCACACACCCATTTCCGTGATGGCGAATTGGTGGTGAGGGAAATGGTCGTGCGCCCCTGCCCCGCACAGAAAATGTTCTACACCTCGAAGGACAATGATAACCCGATGGTTGCTGTCATCTTCCGCGGTCGTCATTCTCATCCTCCTTGGCCGATGGAGAAACCAGGGGCGGAGGCGAAGGAGGATCTTGCCAAGTGCCTAGAGGGTATGGGCACCTTCGGGACTACCGGCGGGAGGCTCAATAATTGTTGGTGCCTTCCAATTTCTATTCCATCATCTGTACTAACGTGAGATTCAGCTAACACCACCCGTGCTCTCATTGGGACGGACTTATCAGTAAAGCATGTCGCATATCGCAATACACGCAAGCTGCGTGATGCTGTACTGAGCAGCAGGGAGGCTAGTACGCCACAGGGTCTCCTGTGGGGAGGTGAGTTATCAAACCAGCTCGCACGGTCAACATTCTGAGTGCTGTTAGGAATTCTCGATCGGTACGAGAGAGACCTTGCGCTACCTACCGATCAGCAGTACATACATGTACTTCGGATGGAAGGCCCCCTGAAGCTCGCCGTCTGCTTGGATTCCGAACTCGCGCCGCAGATACATAAAGTACGCTACCTGGTACCCGATTTTACCTTCAAGCGACTCGTCAGTGATTTGAATGAGTGGGAAGTTGCTGTGTGGCTGGATGGTACTCGTGAAAGTAAGTGTCGCACCGTCTCCAGTGAGTCGACGTACTAATATGCTGGAAGGGTTAACGGCATCGCGTGTATACTGCAATAAGTCCACCACGCAGGCATTCATGTACATTTTCGATGGGTTCTTCATGGCTATCGAAAAGGTCACCGGGCAGCCTGTGCGCTTCAAGGCCTTCGATCCGGAGGGGAACATCCTCTCTATTCACTTCGACATGGAGGCCGCGCAGGTCCAGGGCTTTGCTCTGGCCCTCCTCAAGTTGATCAAAGGCCGTCATCCGGAAACTGACCCGGATGTTATCGTACGCTACGTGGTTAAGCTATGCAGTGTACACTTTACACGGTGCGCCTCCTATCTTCTCTAAATAGCTTATAACTCATATTCTTCCTTAGATCCACGGACACCCTCGTCCCCGCGGTCGGTCAAGAGACCGTCGACTACCTCAATCGCATCCGGGGCTTTACCTCCCCAGATGACATCGAGGCGTGGCACACCTTCTGCCGCGACCATGAGAACAAGAAGTTACGAGGTCTGTTTCATGCTTGGGTTCTCGCATCGCCACTAATTGTCTTCTATAGACTGGTACAAGCACAAAATTCAATACTCCTGGCTTCTTCCCGGGTACAACGAATCGCTTTCGCTGTTCCCACCCGGCTTCTGGGGCCAAACTCCGAGCCACACCAACCTAGTCAAGAGCGCCCATGTTGCTACAAATCAGGAGACCGGGATCAAGCTCCTACCGCTAGAGGCCATCGAGCGGTGTGTCTGCCCGTTCACAAATCCCACTCCTTTGTCTGACATGAACGGATGCAGTGCGCGTGCTTTTGACCGGGCCAGAGCAGTTTCGATTGCATCTGCGATGACGACCTGCATCGTGCCCAACGCCAACAACAGCGACAGCGCTCGGATACGCCGAACGGTCACTCGCAGCGCTCACCGGAAGCTGCGCCGCAACGAGCACTCAGAGCTCGAGAACGGTATTACAGAAGCAAAGCAGGAGCTCGACGAAATCAGCAAGAAAAAGTCGAGCGCAAGTCTAAGGCTTAGGAATATGGTGGCGGAGAAGAAGGCGCTGGGACGCGCTCCGCGCAATAGCCATTTGATCGACCGCTACGGCAATGCGGGAGCCATTCCCCAGGTATTGTTGCAAGCTGAGTCCGACACTGACTCGGACGGTACACATTACACACTGGTTATTCTTCGTAGGCTTACCCCACCTTCTGCAGTCGAGCTTGTGGAGGGTGAATCATCCCTCACCCAGCAATCGTCCTCTCCCGAGCCTTCTAGCTCATTGGATTTCTACGACGGTGGTCATTCTCTGAATACAGTGTCCCTACATTGACCGATCTTTCCAGTGGATATGAGGGACAACAGGTCAGAGGAACTAATGTCCCGACCTTCGTCTGCTCCTCAGTCAAGCTCCTCCGGTTTCGATTTGGCCTCGCGCGCGTCCGACTTTGATTTCGACATTGAGAGTGGATATCCCGACTTCGACCAGACTGAATATGTGGCCGTTCCTGAAAGCTGGGTGGCGGCGGGGGCTCAGGGAGACGAGGTAGACGACGCCCATCATGCTGGGCATTACCCGCTGGGGGCACCCGGCTTCGACCCCGACAAATTTCTCGCTGAATGCGGACGTTCCACGACTTAATGATTATGTTCTTCCCTACTTATCTGCTCGCAATTCGGTAGCGGGAGAGTAGATTAATCATAGTATACAATGTCTCCAATTTTCCTCCAATTTATTGGTCTCTTCCTTGCCTCTCTGAAACCCGGAAAGCGTTTCCCCTCACTAAGCGCCCGTCGACCCGATTGGGACAACCCAAAGCGGACGCGAGAATTGATGCATTCGGGCTATCTTCCGGCGGTGTCACATCATGGCCGGGAGGCGCGCAGGGCGCGCCGGGACAGAGGACCTGGAGGGAGGGCGCACCCGAAGTTCGGGACATAAATAGTTATTTATCGATCAAACTAGTCCTAAATATATAACTATGATACTAAAGTTGTCGTGCCTCGGATTGTCCCCGGCCCAATCTTCACCTGCCAGACGTGCTTGCTCCTCATCCTGCCCGGAGACCATAAACCTCAACTGGCCTTCCGACGGCTTTGGCACACGATTACTCCGGCGAGGAGGAGGAGGAGGAGGAGGTGGGGGCGGAGGCGGAGGAGGAGGCGGGGGCGCTGGAGGTGCAGCAGGAGGCGCGGGAGGTGTAGCAGGAGGCGCGGGAGCTGCGGCGGGGTTGATGGGTTCGTCGTCAAACAACGTGGGGTCTTGAGGCAATGTCTCCTCGCCGTCGTCGATCCTCGTGCGATGGGGCATGCCTTCCTCAAAGATCACGTTCCGAACCTCGAAGATGCGCGTCCGCGAAGGGTCGTACACACGATATCCGCGGCGCCCCATGTACCCGACCATCTTTCCTTTCCATCCTTGCTCACCAAGCTTCCCCGCGCGTCCATCTAGGTCTTTTACCCAGCAAACGCTCCCCCACGCGCGCAAATGGGTCCACCATCGCTGACGAGCATCATATAGATCGCGTGTGACCAACTCGGCGTCCTTGCCTTTCCCCAAAGGTCGAGATGGACGCGCTGAAGCGGTTTGTTCTCGTGCAATACCACATCATCGAATGGCATCTTATCCTGCTTCCCCAGAATGCAGTCCTCGCACCATCCGCGTAGCTCCCTGTTGAGCAACTTCAGACCATCAACCAGCGACCTGTCCGCCATGCGCTTAATCGCGCGGACGTCGCCGTGGCCAAAACGTCGATGCCAAGTCTCCAGGTCGGTGGGCTGACTGCGAGCACGCCCTGCGATTGCAGCGACGACGCCCCCACCACCGTCCATATTGTCGACAACATCGACCTGATAGAGCTTCCGTAGGCCCCCAGTCCGTACGATCTGCCCGTCCACAACTTTCACCCCGTCTCGGCTAACCACTGATAGGCGGCCATTTCCCCACTCTCCCCGGAATCCTCGCGTATCGAGCGTCGGAAGCGAGATAAGATTCATCGCGAAGCCCGGAGTGTGAAGCGACTCGAGGACGATCTTATGGATTGATCCGTCCGATACACGGACGGTGAACTCCGCCATGCCTTTTCCCTCGACCTTGAAACCGCCGCCCGACTTGGTAGCGGTCGTCCCCTCAATATTGACTCTCTGGTAGGTTGAGAAACGTGCACGGCTCGCGACACAATGTTCTGACGCTGCGCTGTCCAGATATGTTTTGATCTCCGAGCTGGCAGAACTCGTGTCGGAGGCATATATAAAGGGAGGTGCTACTACATCGGTCTCGGTACAACTAACACGTTGATTCAGAACGGGAGGACATAACCGTCCACGTCCTCGAAATCTGGTAATCGTGTTATCGACCGGGACCGACGAGCAAGGTAGGGAGGGCGCACCATCGTCGGCAGAGGTTCCAAGAGCATAAACCGCCATGGGGGACGTGAACGCAGCTGTGGGGTTGGTCGTCGATGCGGGCTGCGCCGCGGGGGTAGCGACAGCGGCAGTCGCCGTGTTCCTCGAAGCCTTCGCGGCCCTCGCAGCATCGATGAACGACTGGCGGGGAGCCTTGCCCACCGGCGCCTTCCACCGCTGAACTTGGTAGCAAGAGCGTTCGCAACGCCCTCCTTCTCCACCTCCGCCTTATACATGATGTCCCAGTACTGCAATAAGTTCGACGTCACGTCGATGACAAGCGGCATGGACTGGAGAGCGATGATGGACTGGCCAAATTCGAGGGCAGGGATGGACTGAAGGATTATGGGGATCATGTCGGAGTCCTGGACACGACACCCGATGCGGTTCGCCTCGGCAATGAAATGGGAGCAGGTTATCTTAAGACTTGGCCGGTCTAGACCAACCCAAGTCTCAAGAGTTCACGAGGTCTTAAGACGTCAGGGCTTAAGACTCATCGCCCACCCCGCATGCCTACCACCCATGTACTACCTATACACCTCCACAATCACTTACGTCTTAAGTCTTACACCTCAAGTCTTAAGTCTCGATACATCTTAAGTCCTAAGTTAAGGTTAGTGACTCACATCTTAAGTTCTGCACGACGTCTTAAGTCTTGAGCGACGTCTTAAGACTTCCGCAATGTCTTGAGACTTCCCCGACGTCTTAAGACTTCAGTCCACTGTTGCGTCAAATAAAATAAATAATATTTAAATGCGGCGCTCAGAAATCTTTGTACGCCCTGTGTATCCCCTAATAGCAATGCGTGAGGAAGGCTAATGGGAACGAGTTATTGTGCTTACCATCCCATCCATCCACTTGAATACCTCATCCCGCCATCCATCAATCCTTTCCACCAGATCGTCGAAGCTTGTTGCGGCCACCCAATCATGATGCGCCCCCGAGTCGGCGCTCTTGAAGATGGTCGTGGCGTTGAGCTCTAGGCGCCGGTGCATCGCGGCCTGCATACGAGCAAATGTTGTCGCGCCATTCATCCCATTCCGTGCCTCCTCACGGTCTGCAAGCCCGCGCCACACCTCGCCGTCTCGGTGGTATCGTGCGATGACACGCATTAGCTCAGCGTGCTTGCGTTCGTACTGCTCTAGCCAGCGGTACATTTCTGCTTCGGCACGGAACCACTGCACTTCGTCACCTAAAAGCCATCACTACCTAGTCACGGTCTTATTTGAAAAATAAATCACTTACTTTCCTTCTTGTATGCCGCCAATTTTTCCTCGCTCTGAGGTTGCCCCCGCATTAGGTTCTCCATCCAGATCCAGCCATCTCCCTTCTTCTTCCCCTTCCCCTTTTTCCCCGTCGTCCCCTCTTCTGCCCTTCCTCCCTTGGACGGCGAAATCTCTGGATCACTCTCCTCCGCCTCCGATAGTCCCACCTCCACATTATCTGGCGCGATGTCCCTGAGGCGCTTGGCAGTGCGCTGGCCGTGCTTGAAAGCTGTGTGAACATTAATATAGTCCGGGCGTTGTGGGAAAGATCACGTACCAGAGCGCTTCAGGGTTTGAGTGCCAGCCAGTAGCTCGGGCTGGTCGCCCTCGCTATCTGACTCGTGGGGTAGCGTGGAGGTCACTGCCGCGCATGGGCGATCGTCACCCCACTCTGTAGGTACCAGGCGGTCCCGTCGAATAACCGCGAGTCGCCGGTGGCACGGTGTAGATGTGTTTCTTTTCGCCGCGTGTCCCGGAGGGTCAGAGGCGGAAATGGCTCCACCGCGTCTTTCTCCATGTGCCCCAGATGGATGAGCGCTGTCCGCGCAGTGTTGTACACGCCGATCTCCAACTCCTTCATCAGCTCCGCCTTTTGAAGGTTCCGCTGCGATCGGGTAATCCCCCCCTGCCCCCGATAATCAAGCTCCCTCGCTTTCTTCACCGCCGACAGTGCCAACGACGCGTCTCGCACCGCGAAGACCCCACTCTCGGCCTGTGTGCAGCGCAGCTGGATCTCCGCTTGTCGCAGTTCGGAGTCGAGCTCATCACCACCCCGGATCTGTCGCTGCCGCTGCCCATGCTTCATGCGATAGGACGGCAATTGGAGGGCGGTTACTTCGGGCTCGTCGACGTCGAGAGCGCTAAGAGTCAGCCGCGGGTATATCTCCCGCTGGCGTACCCTGAACTTCTTGAGATGGAGGTTGAGGCTGTCGCGCAGTTTGGTGATACTGTCCCAGGTCTCCTCCAGCGGATGCTCCTGGTGGTTTCGTAGCAGCGCAATTGCAAGAAGTCTACGCCTCCATATTTAGAAAGTGATTATAACCTGCAAGTAAGGACTTACTGCTGTCGCTCGATGGTCATTCCATCGTGAACCCACTGTGCCACTGAGGTTCCCGCGTCAAGCTCGCCATCCTGTTTTAGTTTCTCTTGCTCTGAGCTGATCATGGCGGCCAATGTACTCTCCACGGACAACGCTAAGCCCTCTTAGCTCGTAATATGTGTCGGAAAATTGAGAGCATACCTTTAGTTGACTTGTGTTGATACACGCTGCAGACTTTTCCACTCGCATCCGTCGTAGCGATGCGCGGCAGACGCGACCATGCACGAACCTCCTTCGCGTGCTGCCGACTGAGTTCCTCCAACACAGCCATATGTAATTCGAAAAGGCGGAGGGCATCAAGCCTCTCAGCAGCCAGCAGTTGCGCTACAAAATATTATATCAGCTGCATATCACGGTCGGCAGAATTCGATCAGAGGCTTACCTTGACCAAGGTACTTCAGCATGTTCCACGCATGCATCACGAAATTAATGATGTCGTGGCGCGCGGCGCCAGTACTTTGACGCGTTGAAGAGCCCAGCGCGTTCAGGAAAGCCCATATTACTTCCGCCGTCTCGCCGTGGAAGTGCGCACGGCACGCGAAGTAGACCGCCTGCCATTGTATCTGGCAATTCACTCCGTGCCCGTTAATGTGGTCCGCTGGGATCTGCCCCTCCACCATTTCCAGCAAATCATGTAGCCATTTTTCGTCTGGAAAGAGGTCGGTCGCCCTCTTCACCTGGTTCACTACGAACGAGCAGTAGCTGTCGTAGCTCTGTACCATGGGGGGCTGAGATTCTGGTGCGAGCGGTGGGGTGTTTTTGTGCCGCAGCATTTCTCGTTGGGCATATGTCCCGAGTGCAAATCTGCTAGGGGGTTGGAATATAATAATGCCACGAGCAACTAAAGACGTACGCTTCGCCTTTCGGCATGTCGACAAGGGACCCCAAAACGGCGTGGTCGCAGGCGCAGCCTACGACACCGCTGAGAGCAGTGTTCCCATATTTCTGCTGACCCTGGTGGCGGATGGAGCCGATGTGCGCCTTACACGGCACTTCCTGTTATGGGAATCAGCGATGAGACGGTGTATTGCAGGCAACAGAGTACCTTGTCTTCCTCGGGGATTACATACGTCGCAGAGATGTGGTCGAATTCTGCTTGCTTAGGAAAGTACATGTTGCCGTCGGTAAGCGCGGTGTCGCTCCCATCGTCACGTTTGAAGAACAGATTGGCCTTGAAATTTCCGTCGAGGGTGCTGTCCAGGTTGATTGTCTGTCTGTCAAATAGGTTAGTGCCGCTGGCGTTCAAAAGCAGGTACAGGGCTCACCGAAGGTAACTGGGTACTTTCACGACGAAGGGCATATTAACTCCAGGCTCGGGACAAGCGGCACAATTCACGCCGAGGAAACCTTGCGGCCGATTGGGGTAGGGGACGTCGACCTCGTTGGGGAGAGGATTATCGAGGCCATGTGCTTCCCCGGATTCGATAGTAATCTGGAGAAACTCGTAGAAGCGCGTTATCGCCAGGAAGTTCTTGTATATGTCCTACGATACCTGTTAGCATGCGCGCCAACGAAGATATCACTTGACTTACTGGAACGCCGCCCGCAAAGAATCGATCGGCCTGTCGCTGCAACACGAGCACGAAATTGTAGGCGGAGCCTTTCCCTTGGCTCCGCTGCTGCCGGTAATACTCGAGCAGCCCGAGGGTGTATCCAGTCCCAGGCTCCTTGACGCTCCCCGGGAAAATACCCGCTTGCGTGAGTTGCTCGTAGTGCGAGAGGCTGTGTTTCTTCCTGTCCGGAGACGTCTCGGTTTTGCAGCCACAGAACGCAATCGCGGTGGCATGAATGCCGTTCCGCTCGACCAGCGTGAAGGAACGTCCCACTTGAGCATCGGGGCAGCCTTCGCCGTTGTGACCCATTCGTATCGCACCATTCTTGAGAACACGACTGAAGTCGTACTTCTCAAAAAAGCGCTCGGTTTTGTTCCAGACGAGGGCCCAATGTGTGGGCATTGTTCGATGTTTGTTGACCCAGCACTGGCGGCAGAGTAGCTCTGCCTGGAGGCAGTCACCACACGCAACCCGCCGCAGTAGGAAGTTGTCATGTTGGTCCTTGCCGCCGCAACAACACGGTGTCAGGAGTTGTGGATGGTGGTGGCGGGAGAGGAGGATGCGCAGGAACGTTGACTGGTTCTTCTTGAGATCGTTCATGTGGGCGACACTCTGCAATAACATTAGTTTCGCAGTCAATAGTTTGTGCCACTGACATACCTCTCGCATCTGTTTGCTCTTCTCGCCGCCCTTCTCATCGCACGCCGGTGTCGTTTCATACGCTGGTATTGCACCGGGAGCGTCGTCCAGCGCGTTGAGGAAGGGAAGGCTGGGCTCGTTGGACGGGTACTCGAGAACCTCGCCGCCCGATGACTCGCGAAGAGGCTCTATCGGTAATGTGGTATTCCCCACATAGCGCCGCTCGGAAGTCGCACTCGTCCCTGTCTTGAGCATCAGCTGCTACGGCGAAAACCTGGGTAGAAGATTACACACCTGTGTGGAAGGTTACTTTGACGCTTGGTACGCTGGTGGCAAGACGCGACGTGTTTTGAGGCGTCTGAATCTTCTTGCCAACGCCAACACGCTTCATGGTAGAGGAGGAGGAGGGGGGTCTGGGTGAAGGTGAATTGGTGAAGTTCTTGATTGCAGCACATAGACGTACTATAAAAATTGGCCAGAATAGATGGAGAGATAATCCTGTGTATTCGATGTAGTACAAGAATAAAACTCGTTCGAAACCAGAAAAATGGCCTTTTGACTACTAGAAAAATGGCCGTTTGACTACCAGAAAAATGGCCGTTTGACACCGAGAGACCCAAAGATAAAAAACACAGTAATGTAATGGCAGCTGGGCACCGACTGAAAGTCGGGCAGGCTTGACTGAAAGTCAAGCCAGAAGGTCAAGAACGATGTATGAAGTCGCTCTCGACAGCCGGAATCCGCCCTGTTGTGACGTTGTTGGAGGTGGCGTTGAGGCTGTTGAGGTCGAAGTAGGTCGAAGTAGAGGTTAGGAGTAGAGAGTGTGACTATCGTGACAGCACAGCTTCAGCGTCTGCCTGGGCGCTTAAAACATTTAAAGGCACCTTTTAGGCGCTGTTGATGAGTCAAACAGCTTACGAAGCGGAAACCGATTTCCGTTCACACAAAATATGTTCTACGCGAATCTATGCTGAGTGAAAGCATCTACAAGTAAGTAACATAGAATCTGAAGTCCATTGGGATTTTAATGTACAACAGAAATATTATTTACAGCTGCCTAGCATTATATACGAATTACATTGGTTTGCGCCAAGAAAGGTATCGAGCAAGTGTTCGCGACAAAATCAGCTACAGAAATATTCGGACTACAGCTCGCCCTCCTCCTTTTCCAAATCATGATCAAGACGCATGGGAAGGACTGCTGCACGGCCGAAGTGCTCCCAGAATGCCTGGGTGTAGTACCGGCACACGGCGGTCTCGAGTTCCTGCATGTTGGCGGAGGACCATGGACGACGTTCGAGTACACACTGTAGAATTTTTGGCTGAGCAGATTTGCTGCTCCAATCGAGCATTAGCCGTGCCGTCCGCGCGATGTAACGATGACGTTCCTCCAGCGCGGTTGCCGCCCAGCCCTGTTTGGCAAAGTGTAATGGAATCCCAACGAGCATGTGCCCGGCAAAACAGTCCTTCACCTCCGACACTCGTTGCTTCCCGGAGGCCTTTCTGTCGAGCGCACAAAGCTCAAACCGGAAGCCGGTTTCGGCGACCTCCCAAATAATCTCCCGCGTCTCCTCGAGAGTAAACTCGGGCACAGACTCGGAACGGACGGGGAAGCCCTCGATGCGGTCAAGATTCGACACTTGCAACGCTGGGCGGAGGACATCCTCCAATGTCTTGCTCCGGACGGTAGGTCATATTTGAATTTCCCTACTGGGGCTTGGTGAAACCAGGCTGGCGGAACTTCACAATCCAATTAGTAAGGTGTGAGACTGACGACAATGATTGTAACACACTATCCTCTGGAAGCGTCACTTTATCTGGACGGAGTTGAAAGAGAGCATTGAAGAAATGTTCCCAGACCTCGTAGTTGGAAGACAGTTGGGCCGAAAATACAGTTGGCAGAAGGTTCCACACCTGCTTGCTATCAATAGGATAGTAATTCCGCTTCGATGCTGGCATACCCGCTGAATCATAAGCCCATGAGTGTCTGGGATTGCCTGTGCAAGGCGCCACAATCTGACAGCCCAGTCCCGATGTGATTTATTCTCTAGCATTTGCGGTTTCAGTGTCTTGGCGTACTCCAGCAAGCGAGCCCGAATTCCAGGCAGTTCACGGGAAACATTATCCGTGCACAGTCCGATCAACTTGAGGGATTCGGAGCCATGTCTCCTGTCTATTTCCTTCCTTCTTGAGCTAACAAACTTCCGAAACAGGTCGATTTCGAGACCTTCCGGCATGGCAGCAAGCGAGAGAGATATACACAAGCGCCTACAAGCGTCACACAACTCTTAGTCATCACGCTAAAGTCACACCAGAAATCATATATTTCTGCTTCCTTTTCCCTGGCCACACAGAGTGGTTCTACCACCTAGAATCCCATTTCAGCTTGGGTCGTGAATTTTCGTGGTAGAAGCGAGGTCGCAGAAGCTCTGCCCCGCTCAGGCTGGGCTTAACGGTCATTAAACGAACGGCCAGAACGAAGCCTGTTTCTGGTCATATGACCGTGACAGCCTTCGGCTGCTCGCGTTCTACCTCCTCTAGTTCTCCCAATTATTATCGAATCAACCTCATCCAAGCGACGTCCGCCACCGTAAACGACTCCTCTTGGGCCCTGAAGAGTCGTCCCGGGTCCCCGACTCGAAACGCTTCGGCGGTTCGCGCTCACTTCCTTTCAAATAGGTGAGTTCAGCAAATCTTTTATTTCTCACCCAATTCTTATCGAATCAACCTCATCCAAGCGACGTCCGCCACCGTAAACGACTCCTCTTGGGCCCTGAAGAGTCTTCGCGGGTCCCCGACTCGAAACGCTGCGGCGCTGCGCTCACTTCCTTTCTCTTAGGTGAGTTCTGTAAATCTTTTATTTCTCACTCAATTGTTATCGAATCTACCTCATCCAAGCGACGTCCGCCACCGCAAACGCCTCCTCTTGGGCCCTGAAGAGTCGTCGCGGGTCCCCGAACTGATAAACGGGACAAGATAAACGGAAGAGAAGAAATGTTGTTATGTGGTAACTCTACAATTCTTTACACTTTGAATGACTACTAATGCACGGTCCAGGTACTCTAGTTACTGCGCGAACTTCGCCTTCTTGCGAGGGCGAACGTCCTCGTCGTCTTGGTCATCAGATATGTCGATTGTACCCAAGTGCACCAACTTGCGCTTTTTGGCAGGGTGCGCGCACGGCTCGTCGTTGTCGATGTGGGTGAGGTCAATGCAGACAGGAGAGGACGAGCGACCGGCAGACGAGGAGCTGGCAGGAGAGCTAGCGGGAGGAGAAGGGGGAGAGGGAGAGCTGACGGGAGAGCTAGTCGGTGGGGATGGAAGGCTGGGAAAGTTGGTATAGCGCCTGCGGCCGCGCAGCGGAGGCGTCTGCGCGGGGGTAGGGCCAACGACGGGGACGAGGGCAGCGGCGGGGACGAGGGCCGCGGTGGCGGCGGGGAGGGCGAGGGTGACCCTCTACAGCCCCGGAAGCGGCGTCAGGGCCCAATCGGGGCGAGGACCCATGGCGTTAGTGGCCCGATACCCCACCACAAATGTGTGCCAGTTCTGCTCTGCCGCCTGCATGAGGGGCCACGCTGCCGCATGCCGGACAGCGTAGTTGTTGCCCTTCTTCTTGAAGAGCAGGTCATACACTGCGAGATAGGCGGCGAGAGCTGCTCGGGCCTCGGGAGGGGGCGCCGGAGTGTTTGTCGGGACGGCACGGCCATTGACGTTCTGGCGAGTTGTCAGCGGGCAAGGCGATGGTGTAGCAAGGAAAGGTACGCACTGTGCTACTCTGGATTATGCCAAGCTTACTTTGTGTAAAGTTCGTCCCCATTACGACTGTGAGTTTGTTCGAAGAGAAGCCGAAGCGGTCCTCAAGCACTGCCTGGGGCTGGAGCTCGATTGCTTTACGCATGAGGGCTGCGTGTCGAACATTGCGACTAGCCTCGGGCGCATAGCGCGGACCAAAGAGACGGCGGATATCGCGGGTTACTGACATGAAGATGAGATGAAGAGAGGCAAGTGGATTGTTTCGGTATCGAGCAAGACTCTGACCACCGTTTAAATAGAGCCCGGGTGGCCATCCACGCTTGCTTGGTCGCACAATGGACACTGATGTTGCCACCACCGCTTTGACGCACTTTGAGCCTCAGTTGCCACCAACACTTGACGCGCTTTGAGCCTCAGTTTCCTGTTTCGACTGATGCGCCAGGCCATTGTTCTCGTGAGTGGCCTTCTGTCTTGTCTTGCGTCTCGACTCCCATCTCGACTCAACTAACTCGTCTTCAGACACTACTGCAACTTGCCCCTAAAAAACACTCGCGCAATGCCGGAAATGTTCAAACCGTACGACCCAGCGGCGGTGTCCGACGTGATGCCATTCCCTGCACTCGTGCGTGTCTCCACTACCAAGGCCGAGCACACGCCGGTGCCCAAGCTCAACGAAGACCAGCGGAGCTGGATTTTCGACGTCGCGCTTCGCGGCCAGGACCTGCCGAACATGCCCAAGGAGAACGTCAAGGACTTCTACGAGAAGGTGAAAACCGACGCCTTTGAGGCGAAGGCCTTCCAGCACACAATCCAGCCGGGTGATGCGACTGAGGAAGCATGTCTTCCAGCGCGTATTGCGAGCTGGCTCGCTGAGCACCCGAAGCAAGCCAAGACCGGCCAGAGCAAGAAGAAACCCAAGAAATCGGGGGACGGGAATGATAGTGACGCCGAGGAAGATACAGGCGCGCGTGTCGGCGTCCTCCGCGGATACCCCAAGGCGGGGTGGCGTTTAGTGAGTACTCTCCCTTCCAGTATCTTTGAGGACTCTCTAACAACTTCACAGTCAATTCAGAAAGTTCTGACCAACAAGCGAGGAGCGGAAAAAAAGGCAAACACAAAACGCGGCGAGAATACTGACGTCGTCGTCCCGGCACTGGCGCTGGCAAAAGTCTTTGGAATTGCCACCCAGACCGGTCGCGACAAATTCCGCGAAGAACACCGCGACGACATCCGGGACCTCTCGAAAACACTGCCGGGCGCGAATGCTGGTGGCAACTCCCGGAAAGCGGAGGCCCAACTGTGGGCGAAGGAAGATCAAGAAGAATGGGCGGCCGCGGCGACGACTGAGAAGGACGTGAACTGGGCCGAGTACGTTCTGTGCTGTCTCGTTCTCGTTCCTTCGCCCTAACTAACCTTCATCTTTGTAGACGTCAGCAATTCGTGACGGGCGGTGTCCAGCACATGGTCGAGACGCTCAACGCCGGTGGCAAATTCGCCCCGTTCCTGGCGACGATGGTCATGGGCTGGCTGGACGAACGCAACGAATTACGTCTCGAATGGTAAGTCCACTCGATGATTATCGTGTCCTTGTGTCTGTCACTTAACACATCGATGTCCATGCAGGGTCGAGGCGCTTCCGCAGGGACTGCACGTCCACCAGCGCTTCGAGGATCAATACCCTCAAGTCACGAGCGGCTTCATCAACGCGATGCATGGCTGGGCCAAACAGCCGTTGCAAGGTAAGCTTTATTCGGCGGGCCAGCCACACTTGTGCTAAATTGTATACATAGAATACGCCGCCGCACGCGACGGACCTCCCGAACCCGCCGCACCTGTTTTTCCACTGACTGTCGAGGCTCTCAACGACATGTCGCCAAACTCGGTGGCACAGGCAGCGACGGCTTTTCTCATCAAGTCGTATCGTGAGTTGCATTGTATCTACTCAGGAAAAAAAGCACCAGCTGACTCTTATTTTAGAAGCGGCGTTCGGCGACGAGGTTATCTCGTGGGCTACTATCGCGAGCAAACCCGAAGAATACTACGACACCAGTAAATTCAGCGACGTGGTCTTCACCGCCGATGGGCCGCAGGGTGTGAAGGGCGCAGAGTGGTTTGTCCTGGGTGCTGCATTGGCGGCGGGGGCGGGGGAAGGGAGCGCGGGCTTTTTCCGCAAGGTGTCTGCCGTTGGGTCCGGGGAGGAAGAGGAGAACGCCGACGCGGATGAGCAGTGGAAGGCCAAGGAGGCGGAGGCGAAGCGCAACGCAGAAGAGGCGGAGGCGGAGGCGAATCGCAAGGCCAAGGAGGCGGAGGCGGAGGCGAAACGCAAGGCGGAGGCGAAGCGCAAGGCGGAGGCGGAGGCGGAGGCGAAGCGCAAGGCGGAGGCGGAGGCGGAGGCGAAGCGCAAGGCAGAAGAGGCGCAGGCGAAGGCGGAGGAGAAGGGTAAGAAGCGCAAGGCGGCTGAGGCCGAGCTTCAGCCTGAGGCGGAAGGTGGGGAGCGTCGATCTAAGAGAAGCCGGAAATCCCGCGAGGTGTGTTTCTTTCTTCTTGCGTTCCTTCATATTGTTGGGTGTCTAACTTGAATTCTAGGAGGCGGCAGCCGAGCGTCAGGAGAAGGCAGACGCCGCCAAGAACAAGTCGAAACCGAGACCAGGGTGAGTCTTGACTCTGTGGATTGTTTCGTCGTGGTGTTGATGGATTCCACCAGTTGGAAGTACGTCCCGATGACTCCAGTCAAGGCCCAGCAAGGGAAGCGGCGGACTAATCCGAAGTACGTTTTGCGTTTCATTTGTTCCATTTCTTTAGGGATCTGAAATGTATTCTAGGGCTTAAGGTCCGGCGAATGGAACTTAAGTTCCAGGTCCAGCGAACGGGACTTAAGACCTTGCGGCGGATCTGTTACTTACATCTCAAGCTCGCTAGGACTTAAGACCTGAGATTGGACCCTTAAGTACTAATATATATATATATGCTTAACTCAAGTTCGTGCAACGTCTTAAGTTGTTTGCACATCTTAAGACTTCGGTGGACATCTTAAGTCGTGCGGATATCTTAAGTGTTCGCGGTAAGACTTAAGACTTTTGTCATGAATACTTAAGACTTTTTTATACAGTGGTGTACTAGTAGGTAGCATTGGTACATGTATATAGCTACCAAGGTCTTAAGACCTTTCAACGTCTTAAGACTTGTTTTGGTCTAGACCGGCCAAATCTTAAGAAAGTCTAATCAATTATCTGCTCGGCACGGAGTTTCGTGAGCGCATCGAGGTGCGCGGGGAGACCTCGTCCGTTCGCCAGCTTTAAGGCACGGAGCTTCTCTACAGCAAGACCCTTCAGGACTTCCGAGGTGCGATTAAACTTCGCGCTGAGGAGGATCCACATCTGACGGCTAGTTTCGGTAGGAACAAGTCCGTGGGCTATCGGGTCGACGACATTCTGGTATATGATCGCACCAGCGTTCGCGTCGCGCAGGTCCCATTCGTCCTGCGACGGGGTACGAGAGTTTGCGGCGGTAGTCGGGATGACATAGAGCCCGGGGTAGGTCTGAGCCGAGGAGCGAAGGATCGTGCCGAGTGGATACCCGTCGAGGCCGCGGCCGCGAAGGAGACTGACAATGGTGTCCTTGAATGAGCCCCAGTTGGCGTCGTCGAGCTGCTTCTCGGCAGGGAGGATGGGGACAGACATCAGAGACGACATAGGGGTAATTCGGAGATTTGGGGTTTTCTACACGGGGAAGTGTATGTATTGAGTCTGTCGTGCGTACTCGACTGATTGAAGGCGAAATGACACCGGAGACGGTCTGACTGCGAATCTGTAGACGTCGTAAGTAAATAGCCTCAGTCACACACGATGGTGGTAAGACTCATTATATTAACCTGTAGACGTTGTAAGTAAATAGCTACAGGTATTGTAAGCATGAAGTAAAATGTAAGAGATAGTTAGAAGACATACCCTCAGTCACACACGATGGTGGTAAGACTGAGGAATATGAAACCGCTCCGCACCCTTAATTACGGTGCGGAACGATCGAGAATGATATAAAAGGAAATACATAATTCAGCTGGTCGCCATAAGGGACGAACCCAGCACCGTCCGTCCACAAAAAACCAAGCACCCGCACCACGCGTGGTGGTAAGAAGAGAGAAGAAGCCGTGACGGCTCGGACCGAGTCAACCGTGATGCGTCCGCGGAAACGCCGATCAATCACGGTGATCAACGGTCAAACGGGACCAAAACCCGACTTGATCCAGACCTCGACGCGCTCGACGAGTCGCTCATCAGCGTGGTAAACTCTGGCTGGCACGGCCTCGATCTTCTTAAGCTTCTGGCGAACAACTATGGCAACGATGCCTTCTTCAAGCAGATCTTGGACGCCCCGGGCTCTTACCGCAACTTCGAAGTCAAGGAAGGCCTGATTTACTTAATAGAATCTGGGCACCGCGTCCTCTGTGTTCCCAAGCTGACGTATCACGAACGAAACATTTGTGAGATCGTCATATCCGAAGCCCATTCGATTCTCGCTCACTTGGGTCTTCGGAAGACTCTCGACTACTTGAGAGACCAGTTCTGGTGGAAGGATATGGTTGAGGACACGCGCAGTTTCTGTGAGTCCTGCGCTACGTGTAAGCGTAGCAAGCCTAGCAACCAGAAGCCCCATGGGCTTCTTCACTCCTTTAATCCACCCCTGGAACCATGGGATTCTGCCGGCGTGGACTTTGTGGGTCCACTGCCAGAATCCCGTAACCGCGACGGTGCTCGTGGTAGTAATTGATCTGTGCACTGGGATGGGGGATATTATCCCGACCAGGATCAATTACACGGTGCGTCAAATGGCCAAACTCATGTTCGAGCATATTTACAAGGCGCACGGACTACCAAAGTCTATCGTTAGCGACCGTGATTCCTTATTCACAAGCGTGTTTTGGAAGCGGCTCCATGAGCTCATCGGAGTTAAACTCCGGATGTCTAGTGCGTATCACCCTGAATCCGACGGGAGCACCGAACGCGCTAATCGCACAGTCACGCAAATGCTGTGTCAATGCATCGGTCCTAAGCAGAAGGACTGGGTGGCTAAGCTGCCCGCAATCGAATTTGTGATGAACTCGGCCCGCTCGGAGACGACCGGGTATACACCCTTCTTTCTGAACACGGGGCGCATGCCCCGTTCGCTTCTATGGAACTCCGATCGCACCCGCAAATACCCAGGGGTTGCGAAGTTCGCGCTCGAGCGCCGCTTGGCGATCATGGCCGCTCATGACTCCATGATCGCCGCTCGGGTCAAACAGACCCGCTCTGCTAATCGCAAGCGCCAGCCCGCTCCGTTTGAGGAGGTGGACCTGGTATACCTAAACTCGAAGAATATCAAGTTTGAGAAGGGCCTTGCCCGTAAGCTAATTCCCAAGTACATTGGTCCCTACACAATCCTTAGGGACTTCGGGAACGGCTCCTTTCAGTTGGAGCTACCCGCTAACCTGAAACAAAGGGGTATTCACGATGTGTTCCATTCATCGCTACTGTGTGTGCACGTTCCTAACGATGACCGCAGGTTCCCTGGCCGGCTTGAATGCCAGCTAGGATTATCCCTCGAGGACGAAACCAATGAATGGGTGGTTGACTGAATTGTCAATCATTACAGGCGCCGGTCTACCGCGCTGTTCGATATCCTGTGGAAATCAGGAGATCGGAGCTGGATGCCCCACGATCAGGCCAAGCGGCTGCAGGCACTACCCGAGTACCTGGAGACCCCTGGAGTGTCCGACGTCAAGGATTTGCCATACGGAATGGGTAAACCTTCTGAGAACGGAGAGGAGATTCACCTCGGATCTATAGCCTATTTTTGGGCATGGCGCACTGACACTTATAAACAGGAGAATATCGCGGAGGTTACCATCACAATCCCTGTATCCGTGTCTATCACCATGCAACACTCCGATGTCTTCAGCACGCCCATCCTCTCGAACCCCGCCGTATCCGAGCGCTACGCCGCGTTCAACGCTAAGCACCACACGGCTAAGCGGCTCCTCCCGGGTCTATTCCGCATTGACGTCCCGGGAATTGACACCGTCCTCATTTCTTCCCACACCATGCGCTTGTACGCCGACTATAACGTGGCTTTGTGCGGCCGTAACCAATTCCCCGACTTGGTGCCCGCTTACTACGACGACTTCGCCCACAACATGAATGCCCACAATAAATCGGGCGTATACTGGGCTACCGTCGATAACGCCAATCAGACTATTGTCTGGGACGACGCGTGGACCACCGCCGCCGACCCGCGTAACTTCGGCATCCTCGAGCACGAGCTCTCGGATCGCTTTCTGCTCCAGGGCGAGGTCACCGTGACGCAGGAGTGGTACGAGAATTCGGAGCGGTTGGCACAGATGGAGCGCGACCGGGAGCTGAAATACTATAAGCAGCGCATGGATAAACGCAAGCGCTCGACCGACCAGGCGACTACCCTCCAGTCGAAGGAGGCGCAGGACAACTTTGCGAAACGTCGCAAGGTTCTGCTCAACGCCGCCGCCGCGAACGCTGCGACCATCGCCGCCAATTCCCAGGCCGCTGCCGACGCCCTCGTCGCGAGTGGCTTTGTGCTGGGCAATTCGGCTGGCGCCAAGACTCCGCAGGACGATGGGATGTCCGGCTAAGTCCGCCGTGTACGTCGGCCTGGAGGGCGGATGTAACGGTAGCATACTAATCTAATCCTTTTTATCACTTACTTTCCTTTACGCGCGACGCGCTTCTCTTACCACACGTGATCGTGCTCTCACTTTCATTTAACTCCTACGTTTGACCTTAACTCCTAACCCCTACGTACGATCGACTATAAGTAACGTACTTGTCCGTAGTTAGTCCTTAGTCACCCTAACACTTATCCCACTTATCCCTTGCTGGTCTGACTACCCAGCGCGAACACCTGTGTGCCGGAACCGTCTAACTAACCTTCCGTCACATCCTGGCCCGTGCCGCAGGCATCTACCTGCGCTGCCGGGGTCCCACAACACCAGCCTCATCGCGTGTTCGCGGTCGTGCCGCAGACCATTCTTGTGGATCCGCTGTGCGCATCCACGGAGCGCAGCACCCTGCCCTCGCAGTCACAGTAGCAGTCGTTGAGGAAGGTGCCGGACGGAATGAGTGGCGCCGCGAATGATCGTCGGCTGACCTGTGGGGGCCGTTTACCGATTCTGGCATGTCCTGTCGGGGCTCGTAATCGGCTCCCGGTAACACTGTAATTTTTGTATGATTTTAGTCCAGTTTATATGATTCCGTTCTCTTCATCGTTACTGGCGACGACGAGCATACGCTCAGCGTCGCTGGCTCAATGCGGATGCTTGCATCAATCAGAAGCATCCCTTAGCGGCTTCCTTGGCAGCGACGCGAACACCCAGCCGAGGCGCAGCGACACGCATAAATAAAGGCTTAGACCATAGCTCAATGCTGGGGTGATGCATGAAAACGGATCGCTAACTAGCGGTGTTTTTGCATCGCGACACATCGCTGATCAGCGGTGCGTGATTGATCACTCCCCCATACCGTGGTGGGACAGATTGACCGATGGTGTTCTGCACTCCGTAGGCGGCTTCATGTCCTCATGCGAACTTGTTGACATGTGTCATTATAGAGGTACGTGTTTGACGGTTTATTTATTCGGGGAGCTTTCACCTGGTCAGCTCCCACTATGGAACCCAAAGCCAGTGACTTTCACCAGAAACTTCATCCTGAATGTACCCCGGATTTCGTGCCATTTTGTGCAAGAATTTCACAACATGGCAGTGAATTTCACTGTGCAATTGGGGTGAAAACTTTCACATACAAAACGTACATTTTCACCCGCCGTCATCTGGCGAATTTCTCCCTGAAAATTAGTGAAATGTGCGAACAGAAAGGAATGAAAAAAAGGGTTTCACCCTGCACATTAGCCTTGCTGACTTCGCGGTTTCAGCAGGAGGTTCAGGAGGTAGTAGCAATTCAAATGACTAATGCCTAATTGAGTGACTAACTTAAGCTAAAGGTGACATATTGTCAATAGAATTTACAGTATATGTTGCTAATAGTAAAAATGTTCGGTACTGACCAACAGAGTTATGTACCGTGCTCGAGCCGCCGGTTGAGTGGGGTGAAAAAATATTTCACTGTTTTTAGAGGTGAAATCAAAATTTCACCTTCTTGGCTCCGCCCGTGACAAGTTTCACCATGTTTTCACTGTAGGTGTGAAAATGTAGTTTCACTTTGAAAGCGAGTGAAATGTGAACTTCACAGTCCCTTATGGTGAATTTCACACACTTATAATTCCACAGTGTCCGGGGGCTGGCAGGAGGTAAAGCCACAACGAGATTGGCAGTGTGGTATACAAGTGAATTTTATTGAAACGAGGAAAGACAGATAGCGGGCATTGCCGCGCAGCGGGCTACTTTAGTTATTTGCATGGCTGAAAGCTGGCAAGCCGCTGAATTGCATCCGGCGGCCGTGACTGTCCGTGACTTTTTTCATGACGTCACGCTTCCTGCCTACTACCACGATCACTGCAGCTGCACGATTTGTACTCAAGCCAACCTCGCAAGGTCTACAACTGCCCTTTACCCCTCCGTCCTCTTGCCCTGTTCTTAAATCCACCCGCACCCTTCCCCTCTTCTTACCTTTTTACTTTCCCTACCTCGTCTTCCTTTGCAATTTCCTACCGTCTCTTTGTTTTGTGTGTGTCCACCAACTACACGCCGTCTAGGGACCCATCTCGATGGTGCGCGCGCACGCGATCTACGATGTCCGCTTCTCCACTGTCATGCGGCACTCCCGCCTCTACTACCACCGCGCTTCCCGGACACTAGCGTGTACGAATGCGCAGCGGATCTGTATAGTAGCGGGGGCGTACGGCGACGCCCTATTCCGCTCAGAAACAACGGCCATTCCCGCATAGCAACCCCAAACACGGCTCAGCACCGACACCGAAGCCCGCACATCACCAACGACAACGGCAGTCCGCCGCGCCGGAGGGCCCGCCGTACGTCGACGAGCCGCGACTATCTCAGTCTATCTGCGCCTTGATTGCGCGGTATCGCTCGAGTCTCCCGCCACCTGCGCGCTCGTCGGCTGCGATGACCGAGCCCGAAATCAAGAAAGACACGCACCGCGGAGAGCGCGTCGGTGTAATGCCGCCGGGCGTCGAGTGCCCACGCGCGGCGCGCCTCCTCAACGTGCTGCGTGCGCACGACCCGACGAGGGAACGCAGGTGTGTCTTCCGTCCCTCCCTCCGCTGCTCTTCGTTCCTTCACTGACGCGCGTGTGTTCTCGCAGGGGCTACACCGGTCGAGGGTGGCGCTGGGCAAGGGCGTGGGCGGAGAGCGTTGAACTGGGGAGAAGGATAGTGGGGAGCGGGGGCGAGGTACGTTATTCTCCCTCGCTTTTCTTCCACTCCCTGCTTCATCGCCCCCTCCCCCTCCCCCGCCCCCGCCCCCACTTCTACTACCTTCCACCGCCAAGTCCCTTCCGCCTTCTGCGTCCTCTTCCCAGGCTCTATTCCCTCCTCCCTCCCTCCCTCCTCCTCGTGCCTCTAGGACTCCGCCCACCCGCCTCCCGCTCCCTGTTCCTGCCGCGCCACCGAGTCTTCCCCTCAGTTCGTTACCGTATTCCTACCACCCGCATCCTCCCCCCTTCACCCTTCCTCGCTTCTCCCTCATTTCTTCCCCCCCTCCATTTAACCTTTCCTTTCAAATCTCCCGGCTAACACACCGTGCAGGGGACCGAGCTTCGGGGTGCTGCGCGCGCGATCGACGGTGTGCGCTTATGCACGCGTGCTTCATTCGTTCGCGCACCGCCCGAGTCGCAGTCGTGCGGCACGTACGCGGCATATCGGTATGCCCGGCAGTAACGGCGTACGGACGTGGGTGCAAGGGTGGACGTCGTCTCCAAGGATTGACACTGTATCCCGCGTGCGTAGCAGCAGCGACTAAACGTCTGATCCCGCACCCGCCGTTCCACATCTTCCATTCGAGGACCTGCGCCTCGATGGGGTGCTCCTCGAGCGTCTTGCTGCCTGTGCGCGCGGGACGAAGCCGCGATGACGAGAGAACCCGCGATGGGCGCGTGTGCGGGCTGGTGGCGGAGGTCAGGGCTGCGTGTGAACACCGAATCCGATGGTGACGAGGAGCTAGGGTGGGTGGGTCCGCCGTACCTCCGGCCTCTGCTCTTTCGTACTGATACTTGTATGGATTACAGGTCGGGAGAGCGGGTGCTTTTCCCGCCCTTTACTTTTCTCGTACTTGTTTATCCTCGACCTCCTCGCCTCTGTCTTGCACTGCCAAATACATTATCGTCCCGCTATTCATTTACCCCTGCGTTTATTCCTCCTCCCCTTCGCACCTTTCCCCTCTCCCTTGACGATCATCCCATTCTATTTATTTTCCCGTCTTCGTAGCCCTTCCTCCCTTCTGATTTGTTCATGCTCTCCCCTTTCTGTCGTCCTTCCTCACGCTTTCCCGCCTCGTTTTAATTCACCCTTCTTTCATTCCCTACTTTTCCGAGCGAGTGTTGATGGTGCGGTCGCCGGGTGTGCGCTTGTGCACGAGGGCGCGCGCGGCTCGTCCTTCGTATGGTGCGGCGGCGCGCAGTGACACGGTGGTCAAGAGTGCGCGGCCGCAGGTTGTCGAATAAGCACTCACCGGTCTACGGTAGCTCCAAATTCACAATGGGCATCCAAGTTGAGTCGCAACTCGGCGCAGCTGCGAGCCGACTTCGCGGCCGCTGATTCCAGAGACCGTCGATGTCTGATATATAATGCTGCGTAGTTCTTGAAGGAAAGGAACCCGAGACAACCCGAAGAGCGTTGAATGTTGAAGAAAAAATAACCCGAGACGGCCTTGACTTGGAGCCAGGAGGCGTGCTGGGTAACATGGACTCAAAACAGCTTGAAGCCGAGGATTTCCTGTTGTCGACCTTGACTCCCACGTTGTCCAGGTTCAGAATCAAACAGGCCCGGATCTATCCTCCGTTTTAAATGAGGAGCATGAGCGAGTCAGCGAGTGAGTAACACCGAGGCCCATCGGAGGTCGGACTCCGACGGGGACATCGGTCGGGTAAACCCGGAAGAGCTTCCCACAAGTCTCCGGTGCTCCCGCGCATCCCGATCTCTTGCAACCGCGTCTAGCGCCTGCTCTGCTGGTCTCCGAGGAGGGCAAAAGAGACAGACGAAGCACGAGCTGACAGGAACTCTGCCGTTCGAGCATGGCTCTGCCCCGGAGGATGATGAAGCTCGTCCAGTGCAGCTGGTAGCGGATTCCTGGTGCGTTATTTTTGTTACCTCTGCCTCGTACATACTACATTTATTCTCCCATCCATTCGCCTCGCTATGGTCGCTCGCGCGGCCCACCCCTTCCCATCGCACACCCCAGCCCACCCCCGCATCTCTCCTCGTCCATCCTTCTGCCTATTCTTCCTGCGCACGCCATCCCTCAGCGCTCAGCTATGGCGGTCCTTGCCTCCCTTTCTCGCCTCTAAAACCGCCCTTCGCATCCCTCCAACCCCGTCCTCCGTCCTCTCGTCCTCGTCTTCTATCCACCCGCACCTTCCCTCCTCTTTTCCTTTTACTTTCCCTTCTTGCTCTTTCCTTGCAAGCTTCTACCGTCTCTTTCGTTTGTATCCGCCAACTCACACGCCGTCCAGAGACGCATCTCGATGGTGCGCGCGCACGCGATCTGCGCTGTCCGCTTCCCCGCGAGCGCTCGCTCCACCGTCATGCGCCACCGCAGCGCCGCATCGGCCGCAACGTCGCGTATCTGGACGCGCGGCGTACGGATGCGCGGCGTACGGCGCCGCCGTATTCCGTTCAGCAACAACGGCGCCATTCTCGTGCAGCAACCCCCAACACGGCCCAGTATCGACACCGAAGCCCGCACATCACCAACAACAACGGCAGTCCGCCGCGCAGGCGGCGGACCCGCCGTACGTCGATGAGCGGCGCCGACCTGCGCCTTGATTGCGCGGTATCGCTCGAGTCTCTCGCCGCCTGCGCGCTCGTCAGCTGGGATGACCGAGCCCGAAACCGAGGGAGACATACACCTCGGAGAGCGTAATGCCGCCAGGCGTCGAGTGTCCACGCGTGCGCGTCGCGCGCCTCCTTAACGTGCTGCGCGCGCACGCACGACCCGATGAGGGAATGCAGGTGTGTCCTCCCTCCCTCCCTCTGCTGCTCTTCGTTCCTTCACTGACGCGCGCGTGTTCTCGCAGGGGCTACACCGGTCGAGGATGGCGCTGGGCTGGGCGTGGGCGAAGAGTGTTGAGCTGCACTGCTGAGAAGGATATTCGGGCGCGAGAGCGAGGTGCGTTATTCTACCTCGCTTTTCTTTCAGTCCCAGCTTCGTCGCCTCCTCCCCTGCCCCCACCCTCGCCTCTGCTACCTTCCACTCCCGATTCTCCTCCCCTTCTGCGTCCTCTTCCCAGCCCCTCCTACCTCCATCCCTCCTCCTTCCTCCCCGTGCCTCTCGGACCCCTCCCTGTCTCACACTTCCTCCCGCTCCCGCTCCCTTCCGCGTCGCCCCGAGTCTTCCCCCGCTCGCTGCCGTATTCAGCCCCACAGCTCGCTGTCGTATTCGTTCCCCCCCTCCGCTTCCCCCCTGCTTCCGCTTCCTCATTCGTTCCCCCTTCCATGGCTTTCCCTTCAAATCTACCGGCTAACGCGCCATGCAGGGATCTGCGCGCGCTCGATCGACAGCGTGCGCTTATGCACGCGCGCGCGTTGCTTCGCCATGCGCTGCTCGGGCGGCGCGTACAGCGCCAGATGCGTTGGTGCAGTGGATCCCCAGCGGCGCCGGCGCCGGCGGCGGGCTGGGCGTGCGGGGCCTGGGCCGAAGTCGTATCCAGGCGCCATGGACCGACGCTGTGGCAGCAGCGACTAGACCTCTGGTCCTGCACCCGCCTTCCCCGTCTTCCCATTCGAGGACCTGCGCCTCTATGTGGTGCTCCTCGAGCGTCTTGCTGCCTGCCCGCGCGGGCCGAGACCGTGATGACGAGGGACCCCGGGCTACGCTGCGATGGGCTGATGGCGGGGGTCAAGCCTGCGCGCGAACGCCGAGTCCGATAATGACGAGGGGCCAGGGTGAGTGAGTCCGCCGTACCTCCGGCCTCTGCTCTCTGATGCTGATTCGTGCGTGTTTGCGTTACAGATCGGGAGAGCGGGTGTCTTTTACTCCTTTACTTTTCTCGTACTTGTACTCGGCCCCCTCGTCCTCGCCTCTATCTTACAAATGCATTTTCTTCCCGCCCTGCGTTTATTCCGCATCGCCTTCGCATCCTTCCCCTCTCCCTTAACGATCGTTCCATTCTATCCACCTCCCCTTGTCAATCATTCCATTCTACCTACCTCCCCGTCTTCGTACCTTCCCTTCCTTCCCATATGTACTCGCCCCTTTCTACTATCGTCCTTCCAGGTTTCCGGTCATTCCCCCTCTTCCTTCCCCCATTTTTCCGAGCGAGTGTATTTGGTGCGCGCGCGGTCGGCGGGTGTGCGTTTGTGCACGAGCACGCGCGTGTGCGCGGCTCATCCGTCATATCGTGCGGCGGCGCGCAGTGCACGGGTAGCCAAGATCGCACGCAGCGCCGTCGGTATGCCCGGGAGCGGCCGCAGGTGTTCCGCTGCGCAGGCGGGGAACCGCAGCCGACGTACGCGGACGCGACTCGGAGGACGGCGGTGGTGGCGTGTACGCCCCCTGCTGCTGCTGCTGCGCTGACTGCACCGCACCCGAGTCAGGCAGGAACCCCATGCTGTCGTCCAGCTGGTTCTGCACCACCGCATCGTGGCGCAGGGGGCAGTGTAGGCAGCAGCGCCATGCGCGCTCGAGCAAGGGTGCGATGCAGGCCCTGGCGCGCGCGGGGGTACTGCGCTAGAGGATAGAGTCCCGCGAGGCGTCAGCAGCGGTAGGATTGCGGCGAGCCGCTGCCGAGTCGAGACCGATTGGAGAGCGGGACGATAGGTCCCGCTGCCGTAAAGCTATAAACAGCACTAGGCGCTGTTGCACTCTAGCGCCCACGCGGCAGTGCGGCGAAGCTTCGCGCACCGAGGACCTGTATGCCGACGTGTCCGCGGGGATGGACTCGGGGAGCGGAGAACGTCGGGTGCCCAGGAAGGCGGGGTCGATGTTTTGGTCGATGTCGGGGGCGCCGTCTTCCATCATTCCCTTCTTTGCAGTGCCGTTTACGCGTCTATCATCCTATCCTAGTCATGGGGAGTTCGCCGTCGGACGCGCACCGGTGCTGCGGATGCATGTGTTGTTGTCAGGGGAATGACCCGCGCATACTATTATTGCACTTATGTACTTGCCTTGCGTTGATCAATATGTACATTGTTTTAATCTGGGACAAGGAATCGTAATGGTGAGGGGATCGTCAGTGTAATCATTGCCTCTCTTGGCTAGGATGACTCGATGGTCGGAACGCAAGGTGGAACATTGAGGCTGTCGTTTGCTATGATCTTAATCAAGAGACGCCGACGAAATTTAGAACAGCTTGATAGCAGCCGGAGTTTCCGAAGCTTGCGGACCACATGGTCGACCGTACAGCTTCGATCTTTGACTTCGGCAGCTTGTACAGCTATCTTTTCTCCCTTCCCCCCCTCATGGCTGAAGCATTGGGCACCGTCGCTAGCATCATCCAGCTGATCGATACGGCGCTGAAGGCTCGTGAATACCTAAAGGACTTCCGGGATGCACCGAAAGAGCAGCAGAAGCTACTCGTGGAGATGGAAGGTCTCATGCCGCTTCTTGCAGAGCTTCTCAAGCGTTTGGTCGACAACCCATCCAGCGAGGCTTTTCAGCAAATGCCAGCCCCTTTGAAGATATTCGAGACTACAATGAAGGAGTTCACCAAGAAGTTGGGCCCTCGGGATGACATGTCGAAATTCACCAGGAAAATTGCTTGGACTCTGTGGAGTAAGAAGGAGGCAGTTGGCTATCTTGAAGAGCTGGAGCGCATCAAGGTCTTGATCAATGTCTGGTTGACCATGGGTATCTGGTATGTTTTCACATTATGTTGCAGCTCATCTATGTACATATCTTTCTATTCCAGGGATTTGGGCCTGAAGCAGATTTCTAACCAGGCAGGTGAGTACTAATACCATACTGACGAGACAATTGCTGACACTGCTCAGATATATTGTATGTGGTCATGGTTGTGTTAAGGCTCAAGCCCATATATTCTTACTCCAGGGATTTGAGCCAGAAGCAGATTTCCAACCAAGGGGGTGAGTACCAACCGGACCTGACCGAAGAGAGAGTACTTGCTGATACTGGTCAGATATCTTACTTTCGATCAATGATGTTGCGCACAACCAGAGAGAGCACATTAGTGGTATGTTTCGACCTCGTTATATCAATCTATGCTCAACATTGAAAAGCTGAGAAGCGACAAGCAATTTTTGATTGGATATCACCATTGGAATTCCTGCAACGGCAGATGGATGTGTTCAGCACCTTACACCCTGGGACTGGTGAATGGCTCCTGGCGAATGCCCAGTTCCAGGATTGGGAATCTGGGTCCAGAAAAATACTGTGGTGCCCAGGAATGCGTAGGTAATATTCCCCATTGTTCTGATCTTCCGCTGAAGGGTTTGAAACACAGCTGGTGCTGGCAAGACAGTCCTCACGTGTGTAGTTATACTCTCAGACAGTCCAGATGGCTCATGATATGGGGTGCCATAGATCCCTGGTATTCAATCATCTAGAAGTTCAAGCTCGGAAGAACAACATTGGCCTGGCTTGCATCTATCTAAATCACAAGGAAACAGAGAGTCAAACACTTGCAAACCTTCTTGGTGCATTGTGGAAACAACTCATGTTGGAGAAATCCATACCCCTTGCGGTGGATGCATTATATGACTATCACTGTATGCGGAAAACTCGGCCCCATCTGGATGAATTCCGTAAAGCATTGAACTTTGCTTTCACCCAATATCCAAAGGTTTATTTCATACTGGATGCACTGGATGAATACCCGGAGGATCTCCGTTATTTGTTCCTTCAATATCTGGTTACACTGGGTCCTAAAGTCAATATCATGATGACCTCTAGGCCCCACATTGGTTTGGATTCTGTTGTTCCAGACTTTCAGATCTTGGAGATCCATGCAACAGATGATGATATCTGCAGATATCTGAACACACAGATTGCCCAATCACCTCGCCTTTCAAAACACGTCAAAGCTCGTCCAGACTTGCAGGAGGACATCCAGTCCAAAATTGTTGCCAACTGCAAGGGAATGTAAGTATTTCTTTTAGTGCTTCAATATGTATTTAAATTTTGGTGTGGACAGGTTTCTGCTTGCAAAACTTCACATTGAATCTCTGGCTTCCAAAAATACTATCAAAGCTGTCAGAGAGGCCCTGCGACATCTACCAACAGATTTGCAGCAGACCTATGATGAAGCAATAGACCGCATCAAGCTACAGCGGGAAGAGGACAGAGAACTCGGCCTGCTAGCCCTGACCTGGGTTGCAAATGCAAAGCGACTGCTGTCTGTCTCTGAGCTCCAGGAGGCATTAGCAATTGAAGAGCACTCTACTTGTCTGGATCTTGACAATCTGCTGGATATAAGCATGATCTTATCTGTTTGTGCTGGCTTGATCATTGTTGATGAGACACTGTCTGTGGTCCGCCTTATTCATTACACCACACAGGGCTACTTGGACAACATTCAATCAGATCAATTCCCATTGGCCCAAACGAAAATTGTGTCCACATGTTTGACATATTTGTCATTCAAGGAATTTGAAAATCTGCCAACATCCTGGGGAGAACAGAGTGATCTGAATCCTAAACACCTATTCCTTGAATATGCCCAATATTGTCTCCTCCATGCCAAAGGGCAGCCTGAGCTGGAGCTCCAGAACAAGATAATCTTTTTCTTAACCGTTGAAGCCCGCAGATGGAAAGATTCTCATATCTGGCGATGGGGTGTGGCTGTGCCCCCCTGGGATTATGATGGAGATTTCGAAGAAGAGACAGATGATTTCGTTTCTTTGTGGATAGCAGCAACATGCAACTTAGAAATGATAGCCTCAAACCTATTGACCCAAGCGAACATAGCCACTAAGTCCAAAGATGCGGCATTATATGCAGCCTCATATAGTGGCCACAGTCAAATGGTTCAGCTGCTCACAGAGAGCGGTGCAGATGTGAATGCCCAGGGAGGACGCTATGGGAATGCACTGCAGGCTGCCTCGTTGAATGGACATGAGCTCGTGGTTCAGCTCCTCATTGACAGGGATGCGGATGTGAATGCCCAGGGACGACACTATGGGAATGTACTGCAGGCTGCGTCGTTCAAAGGCAATAAGCTCGTGGTTCAGCTCCTCCTCGACAAGGGTGCCAATGTGAATGCCCAGGGAGGATACTACGGGAATGCACTGCAGGCTGCGTCATCCAAAGGCAATGAGCTCGTGGTTCAGCTCCTCATCGACAAGGATGCAGATGTGAATGCCCAGGGAGGATACTACGGGAATGCACTGCGGGCTGCCTCATTCCATGGACACGAGCTCGTGGTTCAGCTCCTCATTGACAAGGATGCAGATGTGAATGCCCAGGGAGGATACTACGGGAATGCACTGCAGGGTGCCTCATTCCATGGACACGAGCTCGTGGTTCAGCTCCTCATCGACAAGGATGCAGATGTGAATGCCCAGGGAGGATACTACGGGAATGCACTGCAGGGTGCCTCATTCCATGGACACGAGCTCGTGGTTCAGCTCCTCATCGACAAGGATTCAGATGTGAATGCCCAGGGAGGATACTACGGGAATGCACTGCAGGCTGCCTCATTCCATGGACACGAGCTCGTGGTTCAGCTCCTCATCGACAAGGATGCAGATGTGAATGCCCAGGGAGGATACTACGAGAATGCACTGCAGGCTGCGTCATCTGAAGGCAATGAGCTCGTGGTTCAGCTCCTCATCGACAAGGATGCAGATGTGAATGCCCAGGGAGGATACTACGGGGATGCACTGCAGGCTGCCTCATTCCATGGACACGAGCTCGTGGTTCAGCTCCTCATCGACAAGGATGCAGATGTGAATGCCCAGGGAGGATACTACGGGAATGCACTGCAGGCTGCCTCATTCCATGGACACGAGCTCGTGGTTCAGCTCCTCATCGACAAGGATGCAGATGTGAATGCCCAGGGAGGATATTACGGGAATGCACTGCAGGCTGCCTCATCTGAAGGCAATGAGCTCGTGGTTCAGCTCCTCATCGACAAGGATGCAGATGTGAATGCCCAGGGAGGATACTACGGGAATGCACTGCAGGCTGCGTCATCTGAAGGCAATGAGCTCGTGGTTCAGCTCCTCATCGACAAGGATGCAGATGTGAATGCCCAGGGAGGATACTACGGGAATGCACTGCAGGCTGCGTCATCTGAAGGCAATGAGCTCGTGGTTCAGCTCCTCATCGACAAGGATGCAGATGTGAATGCCCAGGGAGGATACTACGGGAATGCACTGCAGGGTGCCTCATTCCATGGACACGAGCCCGTGGTTCAGCTCCTCATCGACAAGGATGCAGATGTGAATGCCCAGGGAGGATACTACGGGAATGCACTGCAGGGTGCCTCATTCCATGGACACGAGCTCGTGGTTCAGCTCCTCATCGACAAGGATTCAGATGTGAATGCCCAGGGAGGATACTACGGGAATGCACTGCAGGCTGCCTCATTCCATGGACACGAGCTCGTGGTTCAGCTCCTCATCGACAAGGATGCAGATGTGAATGCCCAGGGAGGATACTACGAGAATGCACTGCAGGCTGCGTCATCTGAAGGCAATGAGCTCGTGGTTCAGCTCCTCATCGACAAGGATGCAGATGTGAATGCCCAGGGAGGATACTACGGGAATGCACTGCAGGCTGCCTCATCTGAAGGCAATGAGCTCGTGGTTCAGCTCCTCATCGACAAGGATGCAGATGTGAATGCCCAGGGAGGATACTACGGGAATGCACTGCAGGCTGCCTCATTCCATGGACACGAGCTCGTGGTTCAGCTCCTCATCGACAAGGATGCAGATGTGAATGCCCAGGGAGGATACTACGGGAATGCACTGCAGGCTGCCTCATCTGAAGGCAATGAGCTCGTGGTTCAGCTCCTCATCGACAAGGATGCAGATGTGAATGCCCAGGGAGGATACTACGGGAATGCACTGCAGGCTGCGTCATCTGAAGGCAATGAGCTCGTGGTTCAGCTCCTCATCGACAAGGATGCAGATGTGAATGCCCAGGGAGGATACTACGGGAATGCACTGCAGGCTGCCTCATTCCATGGACACGAGCTCGTGGTTCAGCTCCTCATCGACAAGGATGCAGATGTGAATGCCCAGGGAGGATACTACGGGAATGCACTGCAGGCTGCGTCATCTGAAGGCAATGAGCTCGTGGTTCAGCTCCTCATCGACAAGGATGCAGATGTGAATGCCCAGGGAGGATACTACGGGAATGCACTGCAGGCTGCCTCATCTGAAGGCAATGAGCTCGTGGTTCAGCTCCTCATCGACAAGGATGCAGATGTGAATGCCCAGGGAGGATACTACGGGAATGCACTGCAGGCTGCCTCATTCCATGGACACGAGCTCGTGGTTCAGCTCCTCATCGACAAGGATGCAGATGTGAATGCCCAGGGAGGATACTACGGGAATGCACTGCAGGCTGCGTCATCTGAAGGCAATGAGCTCGTGGTTCAGCTCCTCATCGACAAGGATGCAGATGTGAATGCCCAGGGAGGATACTACGGGAATGCACTGCAGGCTGCGTCATCTGAAGGCAATGAGCTCGTGGTTCAGCTCCTCATCGACAAGGATGCAGATGTGAATGCCCAGGGAGGATACTACGGGAATGCACTGCAGGCTGCCTCATTCCATGGACACGAGCTCGTGGTTCAGCTCCTCATCGACAAGGATGCAGATGTGAATGCCCAGGGAGGATACTACGGGAATGCACTGCAGGCAGCCTCATTCCATGGACACAAGCTCGTGGTTCAGCTCCTCATCGACAAGGATGCAGATGTGAATGCCCAGGGGGGATACTACGGGAATGCACTGCAGGCTGCCTCATTCCATGGAAATGAGCTCATTGTTCAGCTTCTCATCGACAAGGGTGCAGATGTGAATGCCCAGGGAGGATGTTTTGGGAATGCACTGCAGGCTGCCTCGTACAGAGGACATGAGCTCGTGGTTCAGCTCCTCATTGACAGGGATACAGACGTGAATGCCCAGGGAGGATACTATGGGAATGCACTGCAGGCTGCCTCGTTCAATGGAAATGAGCTGGTGGTTCAGCTCCTCATCGACAAGGATGCAGATGTGAATGCCCAGGGAGGATACTACGGGAATGCACTGCAGGCAGCCTCATTCCATGGACACAAGCTCCTGGTTCAGCTCCTCATCGACAAGGATGCAAATGTGAATGCCCAGGGGGGATACTACGGGAATGCACTGCAGGCTGCCTCATTCCATGGAAATGAGCTCATTGTTCAGCTTCTCATCGACAAGGGTGCAGATGTGAATGCCCAGGGAGGATATTTTGGGAATGCACTGCAGGTTGCCTCGTACAGAGGACATGAGCTCGTGGTTCAGCTCCTCATTGACAGGGATACAGACGTGAATGCCCAGGGAGGATACTATGGGAATGCACTGCAGGCTGCCTCGTTCAATGGAAATGAGCTGGTGGTTCAGCTCCTCATCGACAAGGGTGCAGATGTGAATGCCCAGGGAGGACACTATGGGAATGCACTGCAGGCTGCGAAATCCCAAGGACATCAGCAGGTGGTCCAGCTGCTCCTCATCAATGATGCAGATACCAGTCTTCTTCCAGGTATTGAAATTGTGAATTAGGTATGTTTCTGCTTATGCAACTAAATTGTGATGTACTGACTTAGTCTGATGTTTAAATAGTTTACTCAGGATATGCTATTCTATGTCCTTTTAGGCTAATGTATACCACAGATGCACATTTATGTACTGCTTGTAATGAAAATTGGGGACAGCATAATAATCATGTGATGTTACCAGCTAGACACTCCGTAGCCACACACAATTATGAATACACAGTGATGGTTATTAGATTTTCTCTGGGGCAAGCCCCCAGTCTTGAATTGTTGTGCTTCAGTGGTATGTTGATAAGCTGCCTAAGTTAACACATGTGGAATCTTTCACTTTTACAAAATTTAGTCGCTGTTACCAGCTATAAACTAAACTATTGCATCATCTCAGAGGGCTGGTGTTGAGATCTGAGCAATCAGTTAAGGATATAGGCACATGCTAGTGGTAGTAGCTTGTTCCAGACAAAGGCCACCATAATGGGCTCAAGTCCAGGGAAGCAACGAGCCTATAGCTAAAGAGTCACTTTACCATTCTCAAATGGAATTGGAGTACTCTGGGATATTACAGCCGTTCTCAAAATTAATGAGACGAGCAAGTTTTTTTCCCCTCCGTTCCCGAAATGGAAATCTAACCAACGAACATGGTAGCCCATCTCCAGCATTTCCCAGGACACCAGTTGACAATATGTGTGTCCTTTGTGACTTTACTACGTCCGACCGCCTTGTGGATCAGAAAGAATACCCGATTCCGGGAATGTCTGATAGTCATGTGCAATATTGATTGCTCGGATCGTTTCAGTTGTAGCCTTCGCGTCCTTCCTCTGTTTGTGCATTTGACGACTTTACAACTCATAGGCAAGTCAGGCATACCTCACCATGTACTCCCCTGTTGAACTTTCTGGGGGTGAGTAAATCTTCTATTTTGGGAACGGAGATAAAAAATGCACGTCTCATTAATTTCGAGAACAGCCGTAAACATCCCTGACACACATGAATGAGATTTTTAGGGCTTGTGATTCTTGAAATCTGATTTCCATGGATTTTGGTGCAATTTGAGTGTGGAGCATGGTTAAAATTCATTCAGGATGTCCAGAAAGATTCGGGAATGTGTAGCAGCCATAATCAAATACATCCACCATCTTCCTGAATATTTTCAGTGTATGAGAGCCCAAAATGCTGCTCAGGACAACAAGAGCAAACAACATCCACAGATGATCTGTCATCCGCACGGACCCATCCAGATCTCATCTGGATGATCCATGCCGGTCCTTAGTGTTGGGTCGAGATCACGTAGAATTCAAACTCTGCCAGTATTATCAGACTGGCCAACAGTGTCGAACCTGACTTCTAACCAACAAACAATCCTTCCGCTGGGATCAGACTGATCCCGATCTTTCTTGCAATTGTGTGCATACCTCGAATTTATGACAATGCAGCAATTCACTCATTCCTTGCCTTTCAAGTGTATTCTAAATTGACTCAGACAATTTCATCCATGAGCCACACATTATTTCCCAAATACGACTTGACTATGGGAAGTTGAGTACTTGAGATTCCCGCTACCTTTAGGTAAGGGTTTCAGGGCGCCCTATTTTCACGTCCTGCAGTAAATCACATTTTGGTCATCACTTTTTGCATAAGCACTTTTCTCCTCCGCCAAAAGTAATTCCTGCTGGTCATTCCACCCACATAACTGTCCATGATTCCGCATCTTTGTACGTGAGTGGTCCGATGTGACGTGGTGTCTGCTCTCACCTCCTTCCCTCACCAATGCACCATGGCTCCCTCCGCTACATTCTGCAACCTGGCAGTCTCGACGACCTTCAATGCTGAGCTCGAGAAATCTGCTTTATTTTTGGACTGGGTTCTAGCTTCTGGCATCAAGACTACCATTTCCATAGCTTCTGGTATCTTGTCACTGCCTTGTGAAGACACTGGTTGTGCTATGCATATGCAGCTCGCTGTCGTGGTGTCCCTGCCCTTCGATCCCGTCCTCAGCCGTGATTGGCTTTATTTCTGCCGCGATTCTCCCCCGAATTCCAGGTTCATTCTCTCATCGGGACTGTTCGATCTTCGCCCAGCCAGCTCACTGTATGTTCTTGTCGCTACCTGCTTCTCTTTTCTCAACACTCCTTGTTAGCCTCTGGTGCCGACCATGTACATGATGATTGCGCCATGGAGATCTCGAAGTCAGAGCCTCGCACGGTGTGTATTGTTATGCCTTGTTTTACGGTGCCGTTCTTCACCTCCTATTCAGCCCATGCACCTACGTGTGTGTGCCCGGGTTCATTGCCTGGTCCTTGCGCTTCCACGTCCACCGCTGTGCACTCCCATGTGTCAAAGCCTTCTACCACATCGTTCAATATCCTTCAGGATATCTTTACCACACATCATTGCACACATTCACGTATCTCTGTATACTACTCCGGTTTAAAAAGAATCCAGCGTCCTCTTGCCTGGAAGTCGTCACTCGACGCGTGTCGTGGCTAGTGGCGTGCCATCCACCAGTTCTACTCCCACGAAGCCCAAGCCCCGGAAACGGCCAAACACGGGTGCGGCGGCGGAATCCGTCAACCCAGCAGCTTCGCCCTCGACCCCCAAGGTCGGGCCTCCACGTGGGTTGAAGCGGAACGACGCCCTCCCTTCCATCCCTGGAGCTTCTTCATCGTCGACCCTGGCTGCACCTCCCGCTACACCTATAAGGGTCAAACTCCCCGCAAAGCGTGTCGTTACGCCGCCAACCGGCACCATCACCGTTCCCCGCGCGCCTGCAAAGGCCAAACACGCTTCTACAAAAACCTTTGGACCCTTCTCGTTCGTTTCCCCGCAGGGCGATTCCCTCTGGTGAGTTCTTTCGCCTTCCTCTTGTGTCCTGTTTTTCTTATCTGATCTTGTAATCTTTTTCCAGATCGCAATGTGTTCCCGGCGTCTTTCGTTCTTCAAGGGGCAAATGATGAGGCCATTAACTTCGAGGTCGACGTCATCCCGTCCAACGTGGTAATGTACCCACTCCGAGGCCACCGTAGCAACGACGAACTTGAAGAGTTCTATGGCGCGCAGATCGACTCTCCGAAGCCTGGCTGCGCAGTTCCTGTCACAGAGTTCGCGGGGAACTGGTGTTCCTCTGAGATGGGGATGATCGTCGACGGGGCTCTCGAGACGGATACCGCGGCGGCAGTGCACAATGCCGTTCGTTTTCGCCTCGACTGCCTCGAGGAGTTCCTTGTCCTTTATCCCATCATTAGCCCCTACTCCGCGAAACCTCCTTCTTTCGATGATCCCTCCTTTGATGATGCCAACGATCCGAAACCCGAGCGCGTCGCGCACCTATACAATCCTCCCGTGCCCAAATTCAACCCCGCTCGCTCCGGCGCCGATGCCAGTGCCGACGCGCAGAACTTCCAGATCGAGGCGTCCGAGTACATTGCTTGGTGGTCCGGTGGTGGTGCTGACAAGGGCAATGTGAGCGAGCCGGAGGCGATTCCCTTGAGCTTTGTGGGCGAGGAAGAGCTTCCGCCTCGCGCGGCGAAGGGTGGCAGCGGCAAGAAGGGGGGGAAGTCAAAGAGATCCAAGCCGAAGGCCAAGGCCGACATCGTTACCCTGCTCCCTGTCAACCCCGAGTCGAAGGTACTCCCCCTCCTCCTCGTTCCGTACAACCGCAAATTCCACAAGCACGAGTTCTTTGGCGAGGGGGCCCCATTCGCGACATCACCGGGGTCTATACGTCAGACAATGCTCCCCGGGGACTGACACCTTTCAACGGTGGAGGCTACACGCTCTCGACGCGTCCGGGGCTGGAGCATTGCATCGCCGGGCTCAAGGATGCGGGACTCAGCCCGTCCATGGTGGGGCCTGTCGTGTACGTTACGCGTGGAAAGGTGCGTCTTTTTTCTTCTTCGGCTTTCCTCCTTTATACTTTTGCTAATGACCTCGTAGGGGTGTTCTGAATGCTGGACTCCTGATTGGTGGTGTCTCCGTCCTCGCCAGGGGTACGAGCTGCATGCAAAGTGTATTTGTTGCCTAGTGCTTCGAAAGGCGTGTACCCAGCTTGATGGCTATAACTTCCAGGTCGTTGATGTGTTCCCCTTTCTTCTCTTCCTCTCTTAACTTGCTAACTTGTTTCTTCCTTTCCTTAGATCGGCACTCCCTCGAGATCAACCTCAAGCTCTTCGTCGAGATCCTCGTCACCCACGGCTGGGTCTACACCCAAGTCCTCAACCAGAACACCTTCGAGCTGATGCTCCACGTGGCGCTGCAAGTCCGCCGCTATGATCCTCCTTCGAGTGCCAAGGGAAAGCCCGCGACCATACCACTCGTCCTCGACGGAACGCCCAAGGAGATTCACGAGGTCTTCAAGACCGAAGCGTTGGAGGTACTCCCCGTCTTCCTCCTTGACATCGACGCGATGCGTCCCGCAGGTTCGTCAAAAGAGACCTTGCGAGCCGTTTTCGCCAGCATGCTCGACGCCGTGGACGCCTTTGGCGACTTCCTTCGCAGCCAGATCAACAACATGGATCGGACGTTCATGGCTGAGAATTTGTCGGGTGTGGGTGGGTCAAAGAGCGGTGGATCTGGGATTGGGAGCGCAGGGATGGACGGGGATGGGGACGTGACGATGGTCGGGGATGGGGGCGTGATGATGGTCGGGGATGGGGACGTGACAATGGTTGGGGGCGAGATGGGTAGTCTCGAGGCCACCTTCAGGCAGCTGGCTCAGCAGGGTGCGTTCCCTTTTCTATTTCCTTTCCTTCTTTTCTTCTAACCTCTCTATTCCTTCTCAGATTCGTTCCGCCAGCTCGATTTCGGGAGCCTCGGCCGGATGCCTTGCCCACCCGTGCAGCTCTCACACAGATTTGGCGTATCCGCGCCGTCGACTGGTGCGTGGCAGGAGCTCAAGTTCGGAGCTCCCGCGCTCCTTGGTGGTTCTGCTCCGTTGGGATCACGGGCGCCCCAAGCGCCTCCATCGTCATTGTGAGCGCCCAAGTCGTCGGGCCCGAAGTCGTTCGCCCCACTGCCGTAAGTCACATTGCACGGGTGTTTTCTCGTTGTTCCGTTGTTGCGCCGTCGCCCGAACTCCTCAGTAGCGGCTGAGTTGAGTAGGGCTGCTAAAATGCGCCTTTTCCTTTTCCTTTTGTCTGCTGTCCGGGGGATAATCCCCTTTGCTAACGTTACTTCATGTAATAGTAGTTTTTCTTTACTCAGAAAAATCGTAACGAGGGCCCAATAAATTCTGATTCTCGTGCTGATTTTCGTGTGATTTGTTTAAGAAATCTTCCGGGAATTGGACTTGAGTTCAAGGGGTTTTGCAAAAGTCTCGACGCGACGCGTAGGGTTGGACACGGGCTTTTGACGGGTTTTATGTAATCGCAACGTCGAGCTCGACTGTAGGATTTTTTTGAGCTCAGGAGCAAGTGAATTGGTGAAGAACTGACCGAGTTATGGCCTGAACAAGTTTGGGGTCCAACGGTCACAATCTCATGTCACAGGACCTGTGATACTGGTTTCAAACCCGCGGGTTCTTACCCGCGGGTTTTTGGACCCGAATCGGCAGATTTAGCCGGTGGCATTGCCATTTTGGGCACCAAACTTGTTCAGGTCGTAACTCAGTCAATTCTTCGCCAATTCACTTGCTCCTGAGCTCAAAAAAATCCTACAGTCGAGCTCAACGTGGCGATTACATACAGCCCATCAAAAACCCGTGTCCAACCCTAGCGACGCGCTGGGTCACGTGCAGAACTCGTGATGGGTCCAGAGTGTTTGGCCTAAGAATTTAGCGCCTAAAGTAGTGCCCTCTGTTCGGCCGGATTTTCCCCGATGGAGACGCTCAATCCAGGCACGAAGCACTTGGTGGAAGCAATCTTGGATTTGCTGACGCGTACGCTACGGCTATCTACGGCATGAGCCAAACAGCAGCAACATCATGCACAGCCACTGATCGGACCTGAACGCCGTGCTGCTGCTCCAGCAGCTGCAGGTTCCCCCCTCCACTCGTGCGCATGCCCTCGCTGCGCCTGCTACTCAAACTCCTCTCCGGACAGCCCCGTCCTCTCCACACTTATCCTCTCCTCAATGATATCCCCAACTTTCGAGTTTGGCGTAACGACGAAGCCGCGCAGGTGATTGCCATGGAAGTTGCGTTTGAGAACGGTCCCGTTCAAAGTAGCGAGGGTGTAAGAGTTGACTGCTCTTGAGACCACAATCCTGGGCGCCGACCACTTCAGGATGAACTTCCGCTCCGCCCGGTGAGTTGTGTCAAGGCGCGGGTCATATGCCTGCACCAGGTCCCCGACCTCGAATTCGACCGGATAGGCCTTGTCGTTCGCGTGATTCCTGCGTCGCTCCCGGTCGTCGATGTGCCTGGCGAAGCTCTCCATTCGCAAGACTTCTGCTAAAGTCATTCTATTGTCCAATTCTGGGGGCGTGGGGGGATCTTCTGGTGTCTCGGGCGGAACATGAATCGGTGCGAGGCAGAGGCCGAAGAGGACTTCGCGTGGGGTAAACCTCGTGCCCGGGATTATGCGGTCATTAAGCTCGGCGATGCACTCCTCGAAGAAATCCGGCCAGTTTGCGGGCAGGGATTCTGGGTCGACATCTTCGTATTTCGCTTCGTCCAAATTCGGGCAGCACTTGCGCTTCAATCGCCCGATGAGGAGCTTATTGACGTTCTCGATGAGCCCGTTAACAAATGGTGCGTACGCTGGCGTTGTGATTTTGACGATATTGAGCTCCTCGCAGGCCCGCCTCACCTCTTCGCCAAGGAAGTGTGAACCACCATCGACCTGCCAGACCCTCGGCCTCGCGTAGTTCTGACAGATATGCCGCAAAAGTTTTTCCGTGCTCTTCGACGTCCCCGCCGCTGCCTGTTTTTGCCCCCAAACGAACCCGCCGCAAGCGTCGACGAATAGTAAGACATTGGCCATCTTGCCTTTGCCTCTGGGGAGTTTGAGGTAATCCGCCGCGACGAACTCAAACGGACGGCCCCGAATGATTGGTTGAAGCAGGGTGTTTCTCTTTATGGGGCCGAAGTTCTTGCAATGCCCGCACATTAGGATAGCGAGCCGAGCGTCCGAATCGATGTGCGGCCAGAAATAACGGTCGCGAACGTGGAGCTTGACATGGTCCGCATCCCAATGTCCGTTATCCTGATGGATCTTCAGCGCGGTATTGAACCCTTCGCGCGAAGGTATGCATTCGACGCGAGCGGTGCGAGTGGAGTACCTATCCCCGACTTTCCAAAGGCGGCCCTCATCGATCATGTAGTCCTTTGCGCGGCGTATTGCGTGCCTCGTTTCGCCGATGGTGCTACCGGTACTATCTCCAAGCAGGCACCCGATGATAGGCTCGAAAAAGGTATCACCCTTGAAGCGCTCTCGCAGGTCGAGCTGCCTGGCTGACGACTCAGCAACAGCCCACAGACTGTTCGTCAACCCCGAGCTCGCATGCCAGTCCGCTGCCACGGACCAACTTGAGCCGTCCCCTTGAACCCGAGCCTCCGTGAAGCCGCGACTAAGGCCATCCGCGACCGGGTTCTCGATCCCCGGCCTGTGACAAACATCCACGATGCGATGCGACATGATGAACTGCTGCCATCGCGAGTGTGTCGCGTTGAGTTTATCATTAAGCAGCAGGTCCCGAAGCGCTTGACAGTCTGTCACGAGAATTATGGGGGATCCAAATGTAAGCTTCGCGAAGTCGTCGAGTGCAAACTTTAATGCGGCGAATTCGAGCAGGAATGGCTCGTATCGAGCTTCGCTGCGGGAGGTGCGTTTGGAGCAGAACGCCACGGGGTGCCAGATACGCTTGACTTCACCGTTTGGTAACTTGTCCAGGAATTCCTGTTCTAGCATCCCGCCGAATCCTAAGACGGATCCATCCGTCGTAACCCGGAACGGACGTCCATCGTAAACCGGTGAATGGAGGACGGGCTCGCTGGTAATGAGGACTTTCAAGGCCAAGAACGCATCCTCACACTCTTTCGTCCACTTCCCCCCCAGAACCGCATCACGCAAAAAGCGTTTATAGTTCCCCTTGCGGGGAGGCCTGCCACTCTTCGATTCCCGCGCCACGGCCGTTGCCTCTGCCTCCTTCCGCGCATCCCGAGTCAGATCCGTGAGTGGCTGCGCGATCTTGGCGTAGTTGCGGATGAGGTGCCGGAACCAATTGGTTAATCCCGTGTATTGCATGACTTCGTGGATGGTGGTCGGATGCGGGAACTCGAGAACGGCTGCGACTTTGTCCAGATTCGGTTTGATACCGTCCTTGGATAACCTGGCTCCGGCGAAAATAAATTCCTTCTGGAACAGTTTCATCTTCGCCGGCGCAATGGAGAGCTTTGCAAGCCGCACTAGATCTAGGAATCGTATCAGTGAGTCTAGGTGTTCCTCAAAGCTGTCGTGGGCTAGACAAATGTCATCCATCCAGTTCTCTAGGTCCGTTCCGAGCATCGGGCCTAGTGCTTGTACCACCATCTCGCAGAAGGTGGTCGGCGTCCCCATCAAACCCATCGGCATCCGCAAGTACACGTAGTACCCCCGCCCTGGGACATAGAAGGCAGTGTATGGAACAGATTCGTCGTCCATCGCGACGGCATAATATCCAGATGCGAGATCGATGACGGAACCCATAGCCTTGCCGGCCATTTTCTGCTGCTTTGCGTGCAAATCCCCCGGCACGAAGTTGGGGATCTTTGTCGCGTCGTTCAGGCGCTTGTACGCATGTACTATTCGCCACTTGGTCTTCGGCGCTGCAGGGTCGTCGCCAACAATGGTCTCGAATGTCTCGCCCATGACATCTACGAGCGGCGAGTTTGGTACCTCCTCGAACATCGGGGGCCGTCCGGCAAGACGCAACTGCTCGTTGCACTTCAAGACGACATCGGCTTTAGTCATTCCAACCTTCCCCGCATCTTTCGGGACCAGCTTCGTGGGGGAGACACATTTGACATAGTCAGAGTGTACGCGGGCGAGGATCCCGCCCTTTTCCATTTGATCAAGCATGTCGTAGTACCAGATCTTCTGGGGCTCCGTCAACGGTGGCTGGGCGACACGCGTAGGCAACTGAACGTCTGGGTTGACGTGCAAGCGGTGAGTGACGAAATTGACTGGGAGGACTTCTTTGACGTCCTCTGCGTAGCAGTCGCCGTAGCACCGTAGGACTTCAACCACACGTTCGCGCTGCTCAGGAGTTATGGCATCTCCAATGTCGATCTTCTTGAGAATGCGGTCGAGCCGTTCTGCGCCCTGCGGATTCATGATGCGCTCAGATTGCATCACCCGGTCGAAGGCCATCCTCGCTGCCTCCGCTGGTGAAGTTTGCGGTGCTGATGTTGGCTTGACTGTGGTCGATTCCCAAGCGGCAGCTATAGTGTTCAACTCTGCACCTTCGTAAACATCGCGCAGTGCGTCGTATAAGAGCTTTGCTGCAGTCTGTGCATTCTGTAAGCGCCGCTGTTGCGCCTCTCTTCGACGCTCTGTCCGTGTTTTCTGGCACCGTGCAGCGTACATTCCGCCGAGCTGCAACGCCGCCTCCGCTGCTGATCCCAAGAGCGATGGTTTCCCGGACGGTCGCCAGTTCTCGGCCTCGTGATTGTCTTCGTCCTCTGTTTCCTCAACCGCGAGAAACGCCCAGCGTGTGGACGTGCTGCAACGATTGTGGCCGAAGAGCGGCGACGGCTCGGAGGATACAAGCGCTGTGGCCGCGTCTGCATGCTGGAAGTTTTTGCGCACTTGGTTGATCCGGTGCACAATGAAAGCATCATCAGCGCCGTCCAGGGTCCTGAGGCTAGCAGGGGACGCACTCGAGCTCGGCGGGGCCGTGCTGCTTGGTATAGCAGCAGTACTTCGGGGCCCCACCCGGGAAGGATGTGTAACGCGGTGACCTTCATCCGCGCCACCCGTGCAAGTCTCGACAAGGTCTTCACCATTGCCAGCGGACGTACACAGGTCTTCGCAAGGGTGTGGCAGCACCCGCATTGCCTGCTCTCCGCTGTCAACAGTAAGTACCGTGCCGGCTTGCAGGCCTATCGCGCCAATAACTGGCTCCTCGACCTCCGCCATCACCCGCCGGTCTTCCTGCGCTGGATGCATCCGAACGATGTCCCCGTTCAGGTGCACTGTAATCTCGTCAGATCCGTAGTCATGCACTGCACCTATATCTCGCAGCCAGGGACGCCCCAAGATCATCTCCACCGCTCCTTTCAGGTCCACAATCTCCCAGTGGGCCATCACCATCACTCCCTCCGCATCCACCAGACCTCGCCATGCTCCCAGCGTGGGCAACCTGTAGCCACCTGCGCTCCGCAGATCTGCTCCGTTCCAAAGGGAGCCCAGCGCTTCCGCAATACCACGATAGAACGCGATATCAATTATGTTCCGGCTCGCTCCTCCATCTATGAGCGCCGTGGTGTGTATGCGTGAATTATTAGCTGTAATAATTGATACTTTTTGAAGCCTGGCATTTGTTGCAACCGTGAACGTGCCGCCAGTGTCGACTAGGCTCGAAATTTGCATGACTTGGAGCAGATCATCAAGGTGGGCCGGATCGAGGTAGCCGTCAGATACGGAGCTCGGAGTTTTTATTGGCGCGGAACGCACCATTTTGAGTTGGGACCTCGCCAATATTTCAGGCGAATGTACTTCGGGGTCCCGACCGGAAGAGTTTCGTAACGCAGCAGTATCGGTTTGCACCTCCACTGATCTCAATCGAGATTCTCTTATCTGCGGGGTCCGCAGGTCAGGAACACTGTCCGTCTCACTCTGGACTGAAGCATTGCGCGTACGCGGATAGCAAGATGAAAAGGCTTGGATTGGCGTAGCTATTACATCTGAGTCGCTGTCCCGCGCCGCTGGAGTCTCGCCACCGAGCGTCCCCAAGGGCTGGATAGCACGGGTCGAGTGGTTCCCTAGATCCCACTCGACCCGCTGCCATTTCCCGAGTACCAACTTGAATACTCCGCCTGCTCGACCCATTCGCTGCTCGGGTCGTACATGGGCCATGAATCCGCGACGTCGCCGTAATAATAGCCTTGTTCATCAACGACCATCAGAACAGTATCCCCGGGAGTGCGGAAGTGAGGGGGCTGCTGGCGACGAAACATCGGGGATGGTGTGTGCGGGCTGCGCGGTGGAATGGGAAATCGCGCCATGGGGCTGTGGGGAGATCCACGTCCGCGGGAGGTGCCTGGTGTCCTCGGTGGAGCGGGAGATCGGTCCTGCGCTTGACCATTTGATCGGCGCCAGTACGATTCCTTTGGCGACAAACAGTCCTTCTCCGGAGCGGTGCATTCCCGACCGAAATGACCCTCCTGACCGCACTTCCAGCATCCGGCGCCGCCGAGTTCGGAGCCGCCGGGCTGCAACGGGTAAGGGCGCGAAAGCGTGGGGAGCATATCCGCGCCCCACTTGTCGTGCCAGTCGCGCTCCGCTTGGCGAAACTCCTTCCAGCCGTCGACGGTGTTCTCGTGCGTCAGCTTGATGGTTTTCGATGTCAGAGCCGTGACCTCGGCGAGCGGATCAAAGTGTGGGGTCGACGCGGGGGTGACAGTTAGCGCAGGGGTGAAGGGAGGGAGCTGGCGTCCTGGGGACGAAACATATGGATACCGCGGCCCCGCGTATGCGCGCTGGTAGGGGTAGGGGCTTGGCGGGTCGCGCTCGATGCTGGCCGTTGACGTATTGGCAGGTGCGGGCTCGGGAGCTTTCCCCTCGATCTTCAGGAGCCGTTCGTCGAGGTGTTTCTGTCTCTTCTCCTCCGCAATCACCTGCTCTATCCTCACGCGTGAGACGGCCTCGGTTTTCGCCAACAGCTCATCCCACGTCTGGATGTCCACGCAGCTGTCACCGATCGCCTTGGAGAGCCTCGGAGGTAGCCGCGCAATTGCTTGCGGAAGCATCAAGTTCTTGGCATTTGTGTCGCCCGCCGCATAGGCTTTTTTGATCAGCTCCTTTATAAACCAGACGTGACGCGTCGACTCAGCTCCCTGGCTATCAAGAAACTTCCTTCCGACCTCCTCGTCGGCCAGCGTGACCGCACCAAACTCCGCCATTTTCTCGTGCTGTTTCTTGGGTGCGGCGCTCGGTGGCGGCCACCTCAGCTCGAATGCGTCCACGACATCATCAATATTGTCTTTGTCCTTCCCCGCCCAGTTCGTAGTGTCCCTCCACCACGCCTTCGCCTCGCTCTGGAGCGAGATCGCCCAGATTTTGATGATTTTAGGGTGCGTCGCGGCATCATAGACGATGGCGGCCTTCTTGAGTTCATTGATGAGAAGAAAGCCGCTCTCGGCATCCCTGTCATCGCCGTGGAAGGGCGATGAGAATTCCACTTTTGATAGATCGACGGCCGCCGCCATCTGATTCGAGCGAGACGGAGACGGGGAAGATAGACGTGAGGGCGTAGGGGATAACGGTGATGGCGGCGAGGGTGGGAGCTCGATAAATTGGGGAGACTCGTGTGCGAGAGGGCGGGTATTGGGTGAGTCAGCGTAAAGTGGGCGGTAGCTGTCTAGGCCTGCCTTGGCGGAATTGGCAGATGTGCGTGGTATTTTTTTAGATTTTTGTTTTTTGTGTTTTCGGTGGGCCAGGAATAGATGCAAGAGAGCGATGGAAAAAAAAGAGGAGTGCTATGAGGGTTGTTTTGTTGGGGGCGGCTAAGAGACACCAGGTAGGGTGCGGTAGACTGAGGCACGTAGCACTCGAATCACACTCTGGTCACCACGTGGAGACGCTCAATCCAGGCACGAAGCACTTGGTGGAAGCAATCTTGGATTTGCTGACGCGTACGCTACGGCTATCTACGGCATGAGCCAAACAGCAGCAACATCATGCACAGCCACTGATCGGACCTGAACGCCGTGCTGCTGCTCCAGCAGCTGCACCGATCGGAAACTCGGCAGACACCACCACGTGATTCATTCTTTCGCGACTTTTCCTAAGTCCGCATTCTTGAACAAGGTTTATTGAAACCTCATTTTCCCGAGAGATTTTGCTTCTGTTTGGTCCTATCCAGCTTGTATGTGGTTTCCCAACTCGAAATCTCGCGGGAATCGAGGTATTTCTTGGGCTAGGGCTCGTCCAGCTATCGCAAGTCTTTTATCCGGCGGGATTCGAGCGAAGTAGGCAAAATCCCGAGGGAATTTGTATTGCAGGTGTCGATACATAGGTGTTATATTGTATGGTTGTAGTCGTAGTCAAGGGAAAATGAAAATTCGATAGATGCTGATAACTTTATTGCGTTGTAAAGGTCCGTTTAGAGTGAGGCAAGACTTCTCTAGGATCCGGGCACTGCCAATTGTCCCTCAAACCATCTGCTCCCTGTATCTCCCTATTGGGGTTCTGCTTCCTTCCTTTTCCGCGCAGGGGTCTGTTCCACAAAATTCGTAACCGGGATACAAATTTTAGACCTCGCCTGGTAGGGTATAACGCGAAATGCCACTGTCGTGGCTTTCGAGACTGATCCATCTTGTGAGACCTGGGCAAGTCTATAAAGAGGAAATTGTAGACGAGTAGCGGCTAGCGGTTCCACGGCGAATCCAAGGTGGTAACGACCCCTTAAAGCGGTCTAAAGCTTACGAGGATTAACTAGGAGCCGAATATTTGTACACCAGATCGTTAACCTCTGACTCCATGAATATTCGTCGGAGCCTAGCTATAGACTTAATCTCGAGGTTTCACCGAGAGATTCCGGGATAGAGGGCTCAGCAGAGTAGTAAGGGATATAGTATAGAATGAGATAGACCAGAGCCTCTTGCCCTTGCTCGGAGAGTCTCAACGAGTCAACTGAGGGACGACGAGGCGATGGTTAGGGTAAAAGTGTAGTAGATTCTAGTCACTCGCTGGCTGATGACTAAGCTACTAATCACATGATGAAAACCGTATCATACGAGAACTTGTATCTATCAGTAAGTAAAGTGTTCGAAAAAATGAGAGCAGAATCCTTACAGAGCCCCCCTAAGTTCGAGCCTCGATCGGTTCGTACAATTCCGGCACTTCAACGTCATGGACGCGCTTCTTGTTCCAATCGATGGGGAATGCGTGACGGATCAATGCTGCTCCGCCATCCCAGAACGTCTTGGAAGGGACCGATCCAATCTCAGGCGCGTACGTCCCCAGGTTTCCTGCACGGAAATAGCTGACCCATTGCTTGCGAGTACGCCACCTGTAATTCCCATCGGCAATTTCATCGCGCAAGTTGGTCAGGATGCTGTAACACCCGGGAGTCCACGCACCGTGCACGTGGAGACTTTCCTTCTCCATTAAGCTCGGATGAGGCCAGAGAGACGTCTCGATGCTGGGGTCCCCTGTTGCGACGTGCCCAATGAGCAAAGATACCTCGCTCGGGGACACAGCGTCCGTGGTCAAGAACATCTCCCGGTCGCCGTCGTGGTGCAGAAAAGAATCCCCCTTCTGGTACTCTGTGACTTGCAGCGAAGGCCCTCGGAGAAACCTGAAGACCAGCTCTTCATCGTATACTTGTGCAATGAAGCTGAGCAATCCTCCGCGCGCGATGAACGCTATAGCGTGTGGACGGGTGAGGAGATCCCTGATCTTTGCTAGGTATTCCCCATAGAGGGTGTCTTGCCCGAGTCCGTATCGAAGCTGACTGTCGACGTAACCAGCCGCGTACAGCGCGACTAGAGTGCTTCGGTTGAGGGGAGTGATGTTTCGGTTGCTGAAGTCTCTCGCATCTCTGGCATCGATGTACAAGCTGAAGGCGATCCTGAATTGAATGGTGCGCGTCAAGACACCCAAAATGATAGCGTCCTTATCTCGAGCAGCGAAGACCTTCATCCTCAGAAGGGAACGGCGATCGTTGCAGACCAGGTACGCCTTCTCCATCCAATTAATGACCCACAACCAGTCGTCGCTGTAGGGACGCCCGCTCGGAGCCATCGGCGGGGGCTCCTGAGGAATTACGAAGCGGCCCCAGTCGTCGATGGTAGCGCACGCCACGTCGCGCTGGCGTAACATGGGCTGGAAACCCGTGATTGCTTCGAGTGAAGGCATACTGTCTTCCGCTCTTTCGTCCTCTCCGATCTGTACGTGCTCATGATCCTCCATCGCGTCCATGAATTCTCCTGTGATCGACGACTCGGCGGATCTACTGCTGGAACGCGATCTGTCCACGCTGCGGGACCTCCTAATCCGACTTCTGTTCCTGGCCGGGTAGGAGCGGCCCGCAGGGCTGAGCGATCGAGAGGAGCGACGTCTGGGGCTGCTTTCCCGGGAGCGGCCGCGGCGAGCCATGCCTCTAGCCCAGCGACTCATAATTCCCAGGTCATCAGTGCGTTCCGAGCGGCGCGTAGGGGACATGGGAGATCGCGACCGGGGGATTCCACTGACTTCGAGGCGTTCGCGTAGGGAAGGCTGGTCAGCGTCAGAGGGACCGGCGGCGGGAGCTAGGCGTTCTCTGAGCGACGAGCTCTGCGACGACCCGGAGTTAGTGTGTGACACGGTGTGACGCAATACCGCGGTGTCACGGGTACGGGTGTCACGGGTGCGGGTACGGTATATAGTTTGGATAAACCCGCGAAAAGGAAAACTACTCTAGCTGCATTCAAACCAGCTAAAATGCTGTTTTTTCAAATTTCACCCGCGGTCAAAACTGCGGTGTCACGGGTACGGTGTCACGGGTCACGGGTACGGTAGCCAATCGTGTTCCCACGGTATCCACCCGTGTCACACCCTACCCGGAGTCCACGTCTCCACGGTCCCCGATCATCAGCATGGGCATCCTCAGGACCCGGGGATCTAGACCGGATTCGTCGAGAGGACCGGGTTTCGCTAATCTTCCATTGTAGCTGTTGAAGATGCAATCACCTCGCGGAGCGCAACGGTTTTTGTATTGCTCGCGAATCAGGTAAGAGGGGTCAAAAAAGCAGGCAACCTCAATGACTACTGGTCCTTTGTCAGCATCGGCGAAATCCATCGGAGAGAAAGGCCTCGTCTTCGCGCGAATCCTTTTCGAAGCTGGCTCGTCGATAGAGATCGGGTTTAGACGGAAGAAAGTGACCATCTTCCCTGAATGCGAAGGGGTGCGGTTCCTGATTCCTCTGAACCTCTCCGCGTATGCTCTTCACTGACGCCAGTTGGTAATAGGTCGAACTCCCCAGCATAGGAAGTCTACTACTCCGTACGTGTCCTCGGGTTTGAAGTCACGCAGCGCTCTCCCAACGCGCCCAAAGTGACGATCTTGAAAGAACACATTGTATCTCCCGAGGTCTGGACCCCAAGCGGGAAAGCTGGGAAGGTCGCGTAAGTCGATGGGACCCCCCTCCTGTTCCGCTCGCAGTGCAGCGTATTCTTCCAGGAACGCAGGGCTGTAGCGAAGGAATCGGCCGTTGCCCTCCTCTCTCTCGGTCCAAGCGTAATGGATGGGAACATCGTGAGCTACAAGATGAGTGAAATTGATCTCGTGATAGTCATAGCTCAAGTCGAATAGGAATCCTCGCTTAGGACGTTCTCCCAAATGTAGAGATTGGACAAGTATGGCGTCTTCTTGAGCTAGATCGATCGCCCAGTCGGTATTGATGGTGATGAACCGGTTGAGGAAACCCAGCTGTCCCAGGATCGCGCGCCGCGCGGTGGCAGCGACCTGCTGTGCATCAGCCTGAGTGTAGTCAATGAGCTCCAGTCTCTCCTCGTCCGCGGGTTCAGGTACGTCCCCTATGGTGTTTGACCATTCATTTGGCCTGTAGAAGTCGCTTTTCATCACCAATGCTGAGTTGACATCCCTCAGGCGGCGCGTCAGAGTAACGACGTCGTTGACCCATCGATCTTGTATGAAAAATCCGGCGAGGACGTCCCCTCCGTCGTCATCGCTGCCTCCATCACGCAACATCTCCGTATATTCCGGTACGGTAACAACTGCGTTCTGATCGAAGATGAACTCAATGGGATCGCTGGCATCTCCCATCGACGGGCGCCAGGACTGCGTAGGGTTCCATCCGATCCAATGACGCATGCTGTCATAATAGACGGCGTAATTTTCGCTGTCTAGCTTAACGAGACGACCGCCATCATCCATGTCGCTGGGGTACGAGGGGTTGGTGTGCAAGTATTTCCAGGTGTCAGGAGCGATGTTATCGGATGAGCTGTTGAACGAGCACCATTGCTGGTCGCCGTCGTTCAGGGACCATATGGGGACTGGATTTAATCCACGTGAATCGGTGAATTTGAAGTCATCCAAGGCTCCGTAGGCGGTAGCAAAAACAGAAGGATTCATTTTGTAATTTAAAGGACTGTGTGAGCCGAATATTCGTACACCACAGTTTCCTCCTCAAGTTGCCAGTGCAGCCGAATATTCGTACAGACTGGGCAACTGAGTTTTGCAGCCGAAGCTGTAGTTTATAGCTGGTGATAGGAAGAGAGATAAAGAGATATAACGATGGAAAGAGGGAGAGAAATAATTTCCCTCACGCCCATCATGCGCTGGCATTTATGAGCTGCGGCTGATGGACAGGCGTGAGAGGGGTATGTTCTAGTTCCGAAAGCCGAGACACTTCATGAGAAAATGAGGAGAGAAATTACGATACAAGTACAAGGAGCGGTCCAATTTTGGCCACTCATCCGCGCTTAGCTTAGCCTTGATCCGCGTGTATTCTTTGAGCATCCCAGGAGCGTCGCGCAAGTCCCGGTGAGTCTGCCAAGAGTCGAACTGAGGCCCGTAACCTTTCCATCTGACTAACCACATCCTAGTCTTTCGACGTTTGTCGTATTTGTCGCCCACCACGCGTTCGACTTCGTACTCTTCTGATTCCAGCTTGTGATCGCGAGTGTCCGGCATGATAGTACGTTCTCCGAATTCGTCTAAACTCTCTTTGTAGGGTTTCAAGTGGTCCAAGTTGAAGACGGGGAATCCTGGATATTTGTCATTCAGGCGGAGTCGGTACGTTCTCGGGTTCAGCTTCTGTAGCACTTCGAACGGGCCTATCCATCTTTGAACTAGCTTTGCTCCTTCTCCTTTGGTCTCCACCCATTCAAGCGAATGGGGATTGATCAAGACACGTGAACCCACTTTGAAATCCAGCACATCTCTTCGTCCGCGGTTATGGTATTTCGCCTGCTCGTCTCGAGCTCGAGCGATGGCAACCCGGGCGCTTTCGCGATGCACTTTGAGTCGCTCCAGGTATTCACTGGAGTCCCTACTCATTCCGTAGGTTGGGACTCCTCCGACCACGTCTGGGATTATGAAATCCATCGGGGATTTGGGCTCAAACCCGTAGAGGAGAGAGAAAGGGGTTGCTCCCGTGGATGCATGAAGATTGCTGTTATAGGTGAATTCTAGTATCTTGAGCCAGTCTGCCCAATCCGTTCGATCCCTCGCTACGTAGGCTCGGAGCAAGGTCTCCAGCTGGCGATTGACATTCTCGGTTTGTCCATCATGCTGCGGGTGATGAGAGGAAGATAGGGACATCTTCGTCTTGATACCTGCCGCGACGGACCTCCAGAAGTCAGACGTCCATCGGGGGTCTCGGTCCGCTATTATGCTGTCCGGGAGACCGAATCGAGAGACAATGTGGTAGATAAAAAGATCGGCGAAGCCTTCTGCCGTTAGTCCAGAGGTTGTAGGAATAAATGAAGCGTGTTTGGAAAACCTGTCTACCACGACGAAGATGGTGTTGTACTCCCCTGACCAAGGAAGGTTGACGATCAGATCCAGAGATATGGACTCATAGGGTCTCGAGGGGATTGGATTAGGGATTAGGTAGCCGAATTTAGTGGAAGTTGCGGTTTTTGGTTTTCTGACATATGTCGCAAGTTTCACAGAAGGCTAGTAAATCCCGCTTCATCCGTTTCCAATAGAATTTCGTGCTTAATTTACTGCACAGGCGTCCTGGGCTGATATGTGCGGTCTCCATCGGACTCTCGTGGGCTTCTCTAATGATGTCCATCTTGAGAGATTCCGAAACGCACAAGCGGGGCTGGTAATCCGCATCTCGGAAGAACAATAAGCCTTCGTCCGTCTTGAAAAACCTTTGTCCTGGCTTCCATAGACCTCTTGACAAGTCCGATTCATGCCAGATTTTCCGTAGGCTCGGGTCATTCTTGTATCCGGCTATAAAGGTCTCGCGGTAGCTCTCATCCATCCCAATGTGGATATTTGGTGGCCTGTGCGTCGCTCCCCAGTATTCCTCGGTGGCTTCCAGGGTCTCAAGTTCGTCCTCAGCTTCCTGTCGCGGGAATTCATTCAGCGAATTCGAGTCTGACTGTTTCGGCAAGTGAGGCTCAGAAGGGGCCGGTGCGTCCTGTTCTTGCTCAACGCTCGGTCCAATACCTCCCCCCTCCCGAGCACATCAGTATTGTTGCCACCGTCGGTGAATCCAAACAACAGCACCGCGACGATTGCAGCGTTCCTGAAGAACGTCATGGGTTTCGATCTGTCGGTGCACCGCGAATTACTGGAGGCGCAAGGCTTCGACCTCGCGCCAGCCTCAGTTGTCGTAGGCTCTAATTGGTCTTCTTCCTTGCTCGGCACTGGCTTTCGACCTTGGCTTCGAGTCGTCGCGAAGACACTTCGTCTTCCCTCGAGACAGTCATCCAAAGTCCAGGCTCCGAACGTAGCTCTCTCCGCTGCAGGACGGTTCATCCAGCTCTCTTGTGCGCTTTCTAGGTCATTCGACACAGCGATAGGTTTGTCGCCCACGTCTGTTGGTGATTGGTGATCCGGCGGCGAGCGAGGCAGGTGGGAAAGAGGATCAACATTTGAATGCTTGCGTCCGGCTCTATGGATGATTTCCAGGCCAGGAGCATAGGCAGAGAATACAGCTCCCCACGCTGCCAAGCGGCGATTGGAATTTTCATAAGTTTGTGCCCATTGCAACGCGGAATGATCTGTCACCAACAAGATCTTTTCCCCTTCGATAAAAGGCTGGAAGCGGACAAGTCCTTCCTTTGCTGCCAGCGCTTCACGTTCGGTAGTCGAGTATCTTGTCTCAGCGCCTTTGAAAGACCGAGACCAGTATCCTATGACACATTCCACGTGCACTACGGTCTCGTCAAAAGTTACAATCCTCTGTTTTGGATGAGATCGAGACTGTAAGCTTTGGTGGGGGAAGTCCAGCGTCATAAGCCTTGCGTAACTTCTCATAAGCCCGAGTATTCTTCAGGTCCTTCACGACGATAGGTTGTATTTGTTGTAATGCCGCTCCCGTCGCTTCATCCGAAGCGTCGATGTAAAGGCGATATGGTAAACCTTCGATAGCGTGATCGAGTACAGGCGCATCCCTCAGAGCTTGCTTAGCTGCCCAAAAGGCATGCTCCTGCTCTGAACCCCAGTTCCATTTGCTGCCTTTGCGCAATAGCTGAAACAGTGGTTGGCAAATGTTCGCGTAGAATGGTATGAATCCTGAAAAATAAACGACCATTCCTAGGAAAGCCTGCAGTTGAGACAGCTTTCGCGGTCTCTCGAGATCCAGGATCGCCTTGACTTTTTCTAAGTGCGTTGACAGTCCGAGACGAAAAACTTTGTGCCCCAAGAGAAGGATGGATGAGTAGAATAAATGACATTTAGCAGGCGATAACATTATTCCTGCCTTCTCAATAGCTCCCAGCACTAGGTCCAAGTGATCGATGTGCTCCTCATAAGACTTAGAGAATACTACAATGTCATCGATGTAGACCAGACAGAAAATCCATAAGTAAGGCGCCAAAATTCCCTGCATGACTTGTTGGAAGATAGAGGGGCCGTTCCGTAGACCGAATGGCATCTGTTTAAACTGGGCAAGTCCTCTACACTTCAGGCTACCTCTAACCAGACCTACTTAGGGTAGTTTCTCCCCCTTAGGTGTGGGCCCTAAGTAGGTCTAGGATATGGGTCCAACCACTGGTGGTGGGTGTATCCACCATACATGGACCCCTCTACCTGGCTGACTGTGGGTGGACCCATCTGTGTCACATCACAGCCATGTGGATGCATCCACACCCAGCTCGTTTTGGGGATTTTCCGCCCTCCACGGGCCCCATATCACGGCCCCTGCCAGCCCCTGCCCTTGCTCTGAATGGCTATCCATCCTAGGTTCTTGCTGAGCTGTGCTGGCTAGCCATTGCCACATGCTAACCATTCCTGCTCCATCCTCCCCTTTTGCAGCTCATTTGGGGAATTTTCATTGCATATATATATATATCCTCTCTCATCCTGACCTCCTTTCACATCCACATTTATACCCCCCTTTGCATCTGTACCTATGTTTTCCCTAATATCCCCCTATCCCCCCTTCCCCTTTGCATCCTTGGATCCTTACCTATGCTTCACTTGCCTTAATATCCCTCTTATATCAGCCTAACAATCAAAGGCCATGCTTGCTGGCCTCTAGCACTTGCCTACTGATTGCTCACTATTCCTGTATCATCCTTGCTGCCTGCAGATAATAGTGGGTGGATGCATCCACCAGTCCAATATTAAATGGATGGATGCATCCACGGCCCTCACATGGATGGATCCACCACTGGTATCTTTATGACCTGGATGCACCCATAAATAATGTGGTTGCACCCATGTGCCATATGGTGGGCCCACCCACCTGTTGTTTGGATCCCCCCCACCTCTATATGGGCCCACCTACCTGGTGTTTGGTTCCTCTCTGGATCCATCCACATGTCTCCCAAAAACACATGTGGATGCATCCATTTCTTCCTCTGGATGCACCCACATGGGACCCCAGACACCTGTTCCATTATTATTATTATTATTTTATCAAGCCCCCAGATCTTTCTTTGTTCGCTCAATTTTCGGCCCTTATAATACTACCTTCAAGCATGGGATATGTTTTCCTGCTCCCTATATTTCCTCTTTTCATTGTTGGATGCCTCAAGTCGGAATTACCATTTGGGTTCCTAGCAGTTGTTGTAGTTTGTTTGCCTCAAACTATGCTTAGAATATTTTATAAACTTGTAAACTTTTGTCAGTGAGCCACTTTTGAGCCCATATAATTTTACCTTCAATAGTTGAACCTGTTTCGCTTACTCAGTTTATTTTCCTTCCCCTTTGTATGGTGTGGCAAGTCAGAATTATGAGAAATTCTTTTTCAATCCCACAGCGTTTTGTCAGTCAACCAATTATGAGCCCTGATATTATTACCTTCAATATTGGGCATGTTTCACTGACTTGCTGTATTTTCCTGTCTTTCGCTCGGTGCCTCCACTCAGAATTCCCATTTTGGGACGATATTGGTTGTTGTGGTGTGTTTGGCTGATCGCAATGGGTGCCATTCATGTTGAGTTGCCCAAGTCAAGTCAAGCTCACCAAATTAACAAAAACAAAAGAGAAAGGGAGAGTAAGCAATTGCATTGGAGGAAAGAGATACAATGACTGAAAAGACAGTGAATTATTCTGGTTCAACATTCATGACCCACTGCCATAATACATTATTGGAGACTGACTCGTTCTCCCCACCCGACCACGAGATTTCTCAAAGATGACGCTGCTGTGCTAAGTTGAGTACAAACACTGCATCGGGAAAGAGATTCTCTGAAATATATTTAAACCAGTATTTCCATTTTGGGACTCTATGGTATTCATCATGATCACCTTCTTTATATCCATACTTAGTCTAATCTGGTCACAAAGTCCCCCGTCCCCCAGCCCTCGAGCGGGCAGGGTGGCGGGGTCAGATTTATGTTCCACATATTGGACTGGTAACAAGTTTCATCTCCAACAACGAAGGTCACTGGTGTGCTAAGATATAAACAAAGGGGAACAAACCAGTACATCTGTAATCATGCAAGCTAACACAAAGGTAATGCAAGAATGAAGTAAAACTTACAGAAAGAAGTACAATGTGAATTAAAGCACATTCCCATGACACTGCACAGAGATATGGTACCAGATGCCCAGAGTGCACTTGTTTAGCTGAAAACAAAAACTTTCAGCTCGCAACTTTATACTGCGACCACGAGAATGCACCGATATATCAGTGGCTCGGAACCACCATTCACACATTTCGTCATTTGTGAGGATAATGGTGAGGACATGCTGCAAGAAGAAATCATGAACCACAGCCTAGAGAGAACTAAAAGTAGCAATATGATTCTCCCTGGACTGCTGAGCTGGGCCAAACATGAGATCAATATTATGCACCCTAGGAGCATTGGGTCGGCTGAACAGTGCAAACATGCTATCCACCCTATGAGCCTCAATTCAGATGAGCGGAGAGAAGAAAATTGGATAGTTCACACTACCAACAAACAACAAACAACAAGCCAATGCACAGTAATTCCCTAATTTGGAAGGAGTCTTGTGGGCAGTCAGAGGAGAATACTGTCTGTTACTGCCTTTTCCATAAGTTCGGAGTATCTGGCCCTTATTCTTTGACTCTTTGGCTACTGGAATATGACTTTTGGAACTAATCTGGTGGAAGCTGATGCTGTTTTCTGCCCTTTATCCCCAAAACAATGTTTGTGCCATTGTGTCCTGGGCTTTGCTTCTGGGATTCTCTCCATCGAGTATGTGCACCAGTCAACATGCATATTGAGTTTGACGAAGTTGCAGACCTCCTGTGCTAACCCTCCACCCAAAGTAAAATCAGGAATTATATTAATTTTCACTCCGGCAATGCTGCCCCAGGTTTAGAAATCCTCAGATGTGATTTCTTTTATGGCCTAAAAATACTACCATAGGGTTGGTATAACATATGTCAAACTAGAGAAATCGAAGACATTATGTTCATTCTCAGTTTTCCAGCTATTCAGAACATTTCTTAAGTAACATTCTACCATTGGGCAGTATAACTTTGTGTGTTCAGCTTGATTTTTTCCCCCCATGTTTCACACACGTTCTAGTCACTCGTATACTGTGTCAGAAGTGATGTCTCCTGCTCTGAAGTATCAGAAAACTGTGTTCAAGCGCCAAACACATCACCCAAGACTGTTTTGACATATTCTGGGTCATTGTGTTAGATCTGACTAGGTTGTTGCGCATTGGATAACAGAGGCTATATGGTCTGATTGAATGGGACTGATTTGAATCAGCTGAGGGAGTTAGAGTGGCCTAGGAGTGTGTTTTACAATTGCTGTTCAGGTGCTAGGCTTGGCAGGCCGGCCTTCCGGTAGTGTAAAAATTGATCACACTACTTGTGCATTTCCATAGTGTGTGATATGATGTTGCCACAATTCACTATTCCCACAAAACCCATAATACCATGATGCGAGGGACAAAACCCTAGGGTTTCACATAATGGTGGAATACCCTGAGAGTCTTCTGTACCTCATCTGAGAGCTCCCACTGCAGCATACAATTGATAATAACATCACTAATGCATCATTAGAGCCTTCTTGGAATGCCCACACATCAAGGAATAGCCCCCAAGGGATTTATCACAGTCTGATCAAATTGTACCAAACCACTGAGTTATAGTGCTGAATCAATTAGACTGTCCATGCCAGATGTTGCATGGCATGTAATGAGAGTATCTGATGCTATACCAGAGCTGAAAGGAGTTCAGCCTGATTAGATGTAGTCAAAATTTACTTATTTGGAAGCGGGAGTAGTGATTTTGATCGCGAACAAACATCAGTAATTATCATTTGATCTCACTGATTCGGCCTCGTTCCCAGGCCTCTAGGTACCTAATAATGAGGAATAAATGGCTGTTAAATCCCTGGTACTGGTAGGAACATGGCTACATACAGATAAACATTTAAAGCCCCCAGAAAAGTGTGGCATTTCATGATAATTGCTACTTGAAGGCAATAAAGAGCTGCTGGGCCTTTATCTATGGTTCTAGCGAGCTTCAAACTACCTATGTGTGCATGAATACTGCTGATAGTTCATGATAGTAGTAATTCTCTCAAAAATTTGCTCATTTCACACTTATTTCATTATCTAAATATTTATCCACAACCCATGGTTATTTACCGTAGCTGTGGGTATAGGAGAATTGACAGAGATAAACAAGGGACAACAACCACTATCATCCCAAAATGGGAATTCTGAGTGGAGGCACCGAGCGAAAGACAGGAAAATACAGCAAGTCAGTGAAACATGCCCAAATATTGAAGGTAATAATATCAGGGCTCATAATTGGTTGACTGACAAAACGCTGTGGGATTGAAAAAGAATTTCTCATAATTCTGACTTGCCACACCATACAAAGGGGAAGGAAAATAAACTGAGTAAGCGAAACAGGTTCAACTATTGAAGGTAAAATTATATGGGCTCAAAAGTGGCTCACTGACAAAAGTTTACAAGTTTATAAAATATTCTAAGCATAGTTTGAGGCAAACAAACTACAACAACTGCTAGGAACCCAAAATGGTAATTCCGACTTGAGGCATCCAACAATGAAAAGAGGAAATATAGGGAGCAGGAAAACATATCCCATGCTTGAAGGTAGTATTATAAGGGCCGAAAATTGAGCGAACAAAGAAAGATCTGGGGGCTTGATAAAATAATAATAATAATAATGGAACAGGTGTCTGGGGTCCCATGTGGGTGCATCCAGAGGAAGAAATGGATGCATCCACATGTGTTTTTGGGAGACATGTGGATGGATCCAGAGAGGAACCAAACACCAGGTAGGTGGGCCCATATAGAGGTGGGGGGGATCCAAACAACAGGTGGGTGGGCCCACCATATGGCACATGGGTGCAACCACATTATTTATGGGTGCATCCAGGTCATAAAGATACCAGTGGTGGATCCATCCATGTGAGGGCCGTGGATGCATCCATCCATTTAATATTGGACTGGTGGATGCATCCACCCACTATTATCTGCAGGCAGCAAGGATGATACAGGAATAGTGAGCAATCAGTAGGCAAGTGCTAGAGGCCAGCAAGCATGGCCTTTGATTGTTAGGCTGATATAAGAGGGATATTAAGGCAAGTGAAGCATAGGTAAGGATCCAAGGATGCAAAGGGGAAGGGGGGATAGGGGGATATTAGGGAAAACATAGGTACAGATGCAAAGGGGGGTATAAATGTGGATGTGAAAGGAGGTCAGGATGAGAGAGGATATATATATATATATGCAATGAAAATTCCCCAAATGAGCTGCAAAAGGGGAGGATGGAGCAGGAATGGTTAGCATGTGGCAATGGCTAGCCAGCACAGCTCAGCAAGAACCTAGGATGGATAGCCATTCAGAGCAAGGGCAGGGGCTGGCAGGGGCCGTGATATGGGGCCCGTGGAGGGCGGAAAATCCCCAAAACGAGCTGGGAAAGGGGTGCTAGGAAGGGCCAGAATATGGGCTGTTGGCAGCCAGTACAGTCAGGAGGAAGAGCAGGGGCCAGCAGGGGCCGCGATATGGGCCCACGGAGGGCAGAAAATCCCCAAAACGAGCTGGGTGTGGATGCATCCACATGGCTGTGATGTGACACAGATGGGTCCACCCACAGTCAGCCAGGTAGAGGGGTCCATGTATGGTGGATACACCCACCACCAGTGGTTGGACCCATATCCTAGACCTACTTAGGGCCCACACCTAAGGGGGAGAAACTACCCTAAGTAGGTCTGGGTAGAGGTAGCCTGAAGTGTCCTCTATGTGTTCGGAACGCGGTTTTCTCGATGTCTTCTTCGGCGATTTTCATTTGCGTGAATCCAGACAAGGCATCCAGTGATGTCAGTACTTGCGAGCCAGATAACGCTTGGAGGATTCTGATTGCCTTGGAATTGGGAATTCATCTGCGATCGCTACTGCGTTCAGTATCCGGTAGTCGACACAGAAGCGTGGTTTCCCATTGCGGTAGGCTATGACCACAGGCGCGCTCCACGGACTGATTGATGGCTCTATGATGCCTTGCTCAAACCACTTGTCCAGTTGCGCGTCGATAACTCGTCGTTTCTCAGGGGAGCTAGAGTACATCGGGACCGCTGATACGATGGTACTCGGGGTGCGGTGGAACGATAACTATGAAGCCGAGATAAAGGTCTAAACCAATATAACCAACTAAACAATCAATCAAACAACAACTCCTCCTCCTTATGAGTAATGATAATCGCGGGTGTTCGGGGGTAAAGACCAAGTATTAGGTCAATAGATCGCTTACTGTTCAGAGAACAGGGGAGTGGGATAGACAAGGGTTGTGAAACCAAAGTCGAGCAATACGCGCTATGTTCGAGACTTCGTACAAGCGGTGGGTTCGTGGGTTTTTAAGGCAATAACGGCCAGTAGCCGGCGAGTTTATGTCAATTAAGACGGGTTTGTTGGATTTCTCCAGGTTTGGGACACGATACACTCCTGCAGGACCGCAGTATATAACACAACACAGAACACAAATCACAGAACACACAACACACACACAATACGACCCGCAGTGCTGGACAGAGTCCACACAATTCACAATTCAGTCACACAGTCAATCACAGATACAATCCAATCCAATCCAATCGTTGCCAAAGGTACAGTACTCGAGTCGAGATAACGGTCACTTGGGTCTTAGAGCTAAACGACAACTCCGAGCCACAACGCCGTTGCGTATGTGAACAAGGTAAACCGAGTGATGTCACTGCACCTGTTGTGCGCGAAACCCCAAGGCAGTCTGCTCCAGAACCTCTCTAAACTACGTGCTTTTATACTACTGGGATCTCGACTTTACAACACATCTATTACTACACCTCGGAAAGCACTCCGTCCCGGCGTGGAGCCACGGGACGATCTTAGGGAATCCCCTGACTCCTATTGGCCACGCGCCGGCTCTATGAGTCAGAGCTCTCCTTGGTACTCGATCGGTTTGAGAGTTATTGGTTAATCGAACGGAAGCTTCCGAGCTGGCGTCTTCTTCGTCTAGTGCTCGTCCCGAGCGTCAGTCTTCATCGTCTATGATATGGCTACCTGTGGACACCTTCCCCGTGTCCGTAGCTAGTCTGGTTGTTGTGATAGACCAAAGTTCCACTTGTCTCGGTAAGTGCCGGTGCCATCGTGATTTGATGTTTAACCGGCACAGCTATTCTGATGCGTAGGCACGCTCAGGCCGTCGGCAACTCACTTCTGTCCTGTGTCTATTTACAGAAGTCTCGCCCCATCCAAGGGTCTGGACCCATCATGTGACTTGTCGCGCTGTTCTCGATAAGAGACACAATGGTAAACAATCTCGAAGTCGGCCGCTTTGGAAGGCCCCAGTCGCCTGCATGCGATGTCATGTATTCCTTCCCATCTCCTTGATACTAGTCTAGCACTCAGCTCATCCGTACGCACACGGGTACTGATATAAGGTAGTTAGTCCTGTTCTCGGTAAGTCGTACTTTGGCCCCAAGTCGAGGTACCGCCATAGGATCATGCCAATAGAGAACCTAAGCTCTGTGACTGTTAAGCTTCTCGTTCGGAGCTCCCGATAGCCTCTTATAGAATAGAGAGAGCGTGCTTTATAAGTATAAAGACGCGAAATGCGAAAATACACCTGTGGTTTGTACACGGCTTATCATCTCCCCGGGACATTAATCTTGACCGTCCCCGGTCAACCAGTCTTGTTTCTCTCATGCAGGGTCCCAGCGAGCCAACACTTGGTTAACAGCCATTTATTTACCTCGCTAGAACACGACTTGTGTGTGTTCTCGACTACGGACACTACACAGGGGTCATTTTCTCGCTAAGTCCACTTCATTGTGCCTCCGCGGAGTGGTCAGCCAATGAGAGCGTGCAATCAGCTCGCAGATCACTTCTCGAAGACCGCAGCACAGCTTGATCACACATGTGATTGCATGCTGACCTGCCTCGGACACATTCTGGTACAGTCATCCTGGGGTTTGCCCCTTGAGCCCAATGTCTCGGTCTCGTCGCAAGCTCCTCTGCCATATCCACTTTTCCAGCTTTTCTTCCATTCGTTCTGTATTAAAGTCCTCCGCGGCGTCTCATTGAGACTACCCTTTTAGGTGAGCTTCTATTCCTAAGAATAGAATTCAATTGAACCGTGGAAACCCTCCGTCATTTTCAAGGTTTTTCTCGATTCAAGCTTCGCCGCCCTGAACCGCAGTCTTGTTCTATATACAGGTGCGCTGGCAGGTATTTCTCCCTTTTTCCAACGCGCACCCTCTGCTGCACCAGCTCCCGTCGCAACCCCAACGGTCAACGCTACCTCTGCCCAGCGCTTACGCTCGGGCAGGGTTTCCTCCCTCTTTCTCGACTTGTTCATTCTGGCGAAGATCAAGAGGACCGGTGGCCCGCGTTCCAAGCTCATCGCGAAGGACGCGCAGGGCCACTACTTCGACCCTTTCCACCACCTCCGCGACGCCCAATTCGAGAACATGCTCTTATTTTTGCTCAACGACGCCCAATTCAACGTGGTTAGGTCCCAGACACCCGACGCACTGGTCGCACTGCTCATAGCGCCTACGCCAGCTCTGGTACGTTTCTCCCTATTCATTCTTCGCGTTTTCTTGACACTTTTCGTTTGTAGCAAGCTTACTACGAGGTGTTCGTCGGTCGCGAGGATGCCCAGCACCCCGACGCAGCCCTTCTTCTCTACAACATACGACGATTTTATCGGCTGCTGGCGGAGAACGAGCAAAAGGTGTACAAACATCTGCTTCCACGGTTCGTTCCCGACTTCCAGGTACGTCTCAATGTGTTCCTTTTTCCTTTCTTGTACTGACTCTTTTTGTAGAGCGTTCGACTGCCCTTGGATTACAAGATGCCGCCACCTGAACACTTTATGGTGCCAGAGGCGCCGCCGGAGGATCCTCCACCCGCAGCTTCATCACCAACGCCCGGTCCCAGCGTCCTGAAGAGGGCCAAACTCGCCTCGACTCCAACCGCGCCTAAAACCCATGCTAAAGCCGCGACGAAGACCAAAACCCCTGGCCTTGCCATCTGTTACCGTCCCCGTCCCGAAGTCCAGACCACCGAAGTCTGCCCCGGCGCCGCCCGCACCAGCAAAGTCCAAGCCGAGCACGTCTGCGCCCGCGATCAAAACGAAGCCAAAGGCGAAGCCCGCGCTGCCAGCGCCGACCCCTACATCCCCTCAGCAGCGCTCGCGCTCGCCTTCTTCCGACCCTATCGCCTCGCCATCGACCTTCCGGCGTACGATCCAGCAACTTCCTCAGAGGGCGCGTTCGCGACGTCCGTCTGTCCCCCCACCGCCATCCTTCGGTCCAGTCGGCCCAGCGTTGGGCGGTCCTGCAGCGTCCTCCCCCCGTGGGTTCCGTCATCAAAGCCGCGCGCCAAGTCGAGGTGTTGGTTTCCCATGCGTCGTCGCTCACAAAACCAAGCAAGGCTTCGACTTCCGCGCCGTCCGTTTCTACTTCCAATTCGCTCAAGCGCAAGCGTTCAGACGCGAAGGAGCCTGAGCCGCGTGCTACGCCCGCTCCAGCGCTTCGTCGCTCTACTCGTGCGAAGGGCTCCGTTGCTCCGATCACGTCGATCGAGACCCGTTCGTCGCTTCCCAAAGAACAAGCCGAGATGGGTCGAGTCCGAGGTAAGTCCTTTCTCTTCTTTTCTTTCTTTTACTGATAGCTTTTTCTTCAGATTGATGAGGTCAAGGCTTCGACCTCGAAGCCCAAGGCCAAGTCTCGGAGTCGTCGGAAACCCGCGAACCAAAACCCGCCGAAGACCCGAAAACTCACCGACTGGCGGTGCGACCCGCGTGCGATTACTCAGTTCATGCTGCAGCGCGGCCCTGTCCACCCCGTTACCAACGAACCCGCGCCCGAGGGCGAACCATGGTACCCTCGCGAGTCGCGGAGCTCCGACCGAGCTGCCAAGTCGATTTATTACAACGGCTACCCGGAGGAGGCTCCCATCCACGCGCAACGCGGCAAGATCCCGCCCCCTTACGCGGTTGTGCCTATACTGGCGCCAATCCCGGAGAAGGAGATCACGACGGTCGTGACTCGTCTTTTGAAGAACGTAAGCCTTTACTCTTTTCGTGGTCGTTTCCTTTATTCTGAGCACTTCAACAGCCCGGGTACTCGTGCGTGGAGTGCATTACTTGCCTTCACTTGTGCGAGTTCCGCGGCTACGGCGTCCAGTGCACGACTTGCGAAAGTCAGAAGCGCAAAGGGTGTTCTTTCCGTCGTAACGTCCGAGAGCTGGACCAAGTCCTCGCCGAGCTCACACCGTTGTTCCAGATCGGCCGTGACCGTAAGTCAATTCATCATTCCTGGTTCTCGACTGAACGAGTTCCGTAGATACCTGGTCTATCGTGACCCATCTCCACGCCTGCTCATGTTCGCGCGCAAAATGCCGCCATCGCCGCTACCCACGCCGCCTTGGAATTCCAAGAACAGTTCGTGCATTTCCATGGTCACGCCAAGAGGGTCGTCGAGGTCATTGGGGCGAAAGCCTTCAATGAACGCTTCACTCCGCTCAACAACGGCGAGACGATGCTGGAATTCATCAACCAGCTCTGTGATGGTTTCAACGACGCCAACGCCGAGCACGGACGCATCGGCCCTGCCATCGACGAGCCTGACAACCTCGGTGACGATATCCCACCGCCAAGCTTGCTTCAAATCGACCAGCAAGTCGAGGGAGACGAGGAGGAGCAAGCCAATCACTCCCGCTCGTCTTCTGTTTCGAAGCCTGTCCTTCATTCGGCCAAAGGGAAGGGGAAGGAGAAGGCCGTTGGGGAAGGCGAGGAGTCTGCCCAAGGTGCGTCGCAACCAGTCTCCTTTTCCTATCCTGACTTGTTCATATCCAAAGGTAGCGCCCATGAAGACTCTGACGTTGACGATCGTCCCATGTTTGTTCTCAACTTGGAGCACGATTCCGATTCTGACGAACTGTGGGAGTTCGCGGTCGCGGAGAACGGCATCCGAAAGACCCGTTGCGGTGTCCGATAAATGTACAGACCCCGCATCCTCGCGCCCACGCAGCGCCTCCAGCTGGCGCAGAAGCCTCTTGCACCGCGGATGCTTGCGCTTCCTCCTCCGCTGCTCCACCCTCAATGCCTCCATGAACTCTTTAGTCTGCGCCCGGGCCCGCATCTCTGCATCTTTCCACATTTGCTGCCTATCGTAAAAGGTCGCCGGTTTTTCGGTCGCAATGGCATCGTCCGGCGGGAGGGGCAGCAGCTTGAGGTACGGTGTGGGTGTAGGGCTGCGGACCGTACCGTATACGGGGACGGCCGTACATTTGACGGCCGTATTTTAGCTTACCCGTACCGTATGCCGTCCCGTCGTCACAAATTCCTGGGACTCGACGGTACGGTACGGCACAAAAACGGCCGTATACGGGAGGACGGCGCGTAAAATTGTACAAAAGACCTCTACAGGTTAAGCAAGGTGTGCCAAGTGTCCCACTGATAACCTTAGCCTCGCATTTAAGTATAGTATGTCTGAGATTGTCTCTGAGATCCATAATTGGAAGGAGCGACCCATCAGTGTTCAAAATTTCCGCGTCTGAACGGGGTTGCGGCAAGAGGAAAGAAGAAGCCACAGCCACTCCCCGATTAGGACAGCACCACGAAGAGACAAAAAAGAGCAATTCTCGTATGTATGCATACATTCCGTGCGAACGACTAGCAGAGCATGAAAATAAACAACTTCACCCCCTGCCGTGAAAAAAAACCCCTTGCAAACCACGCAAGCCACCCTTCACGCGACCACATCCATCTCTTCGGCCGCCTTCCCCTTCTCCTTCCCCGCGACCTTCAGTGTGTAGTGGGTCGCTGCCTCCCACCCGAAGATCACCTGCACTGGGCCCGCCCCGACCTCCTCCTCTTTCACCTCTGCAGCGCGTGAATGGGGCCAGATTGTACCGTGCGACGTCACGAGGAACACATCGTTCCCAATGACCTCACCCCCTCCTCTCTCCACCAGCGGGGCCGAGGAGGCCCTGGCGCGGGACGCCGATGACACTGCGCGTGACGCCGAGGACGCGGCAAGTCTACCCCCCTCCCGCCCTTTCGTCGCCGGCCCCGCCACCGCACTGCTCGCTGACAGTGACGACAACGATACTGACAACACTGAGCTCAGCCCTGGAAGGCTCGCGCCCGCCGAGCTCGTGGCAGCACCGTCTACGTCAGCGAGCAAACGACGACCACCGTAGCACACCGATTCCCTGCACTCCTTGTCGGTGCGCATGGGTGTAGGCAACACGCGAGCTGCCTGGGCCTCATCCTCCGAGGAATTGGGCTCGAAGAGCGGCTGGCGGCGTTCATCTTCGGAGTGGTGCCGCTCGTCCTCAGAGTCTTCAGTCTCAGGGACGGGTGTGAAGCCTTGCCGGGGACGGTGGGGGTAGGTGGCACGAGTCGGGGCAGTGCGCGAAGTGCCCACGGAGGAGGATGGGGGAAGCGCAGAGCGAAGTCGCGCTCCCCCTTCGGTCTTGACAACAGGGTCGTGGGCCTCGCGCTTGACGGCAGGCTCATGCGCTTCGAGCTTGATGCTCTCCTGCCCGCGCTTCACCCCGCCCTCCTCATGCTTCACGCGGCGCTGGACCCCGCCCTCCTCGTGCTTCCCGCGGCGCGGCAGGGGCTTGCTCGGCGGAACGGTGAGTGCATTTCGCGCACAAATCGTCCCCAAAGGTATCGCGGGGTTCGGTGCGGGGTGCTCGATGCATGCCTCGCGGAGGGTGCACGCAGACCCCCCCTTCGTGCCCATCGTGCACCTTCCATGGCGGTGGAAGCAGTGGACAGCCCACCAGCGAAGGGCCTTGCTCAAAACCTGGAACGAGCCGACTGCCTCCGAAGGCAAATAGCGAGAACGCAATGCGCCTTCGCAGGTAGCCCTTCAGAGGGTCAGTTCACACCGCCGACTTCTCAGGGGATGACGGACTTGTAGCTGTAAACCCCCTGCTCGCGTGTCAAGAAAAGCAGCCAGTAAGTCTTGTTTTTCTTGCGGTCGAAGTCGTCCTGAGTCACGTAGTTCTGCTCCAGGTAGCGTGGGAGCTCGCAGGGGACGAAAGATGCAGGAGGCCTCGAGAGCTCCCGGAGGAACGGCGGGATGTAGTCGGCGGGCGTGGGCATTGAGATCTGAGGTGAGAATTTGTTTGCGCAGGTTTGTCTGCGCCTTCTAAGCATGGCGTCCTTTCCTTTCGAGCACTCACCTGCTCTCCCTTCCAGTGCAGTGGACGTCGCCGATGACCTGCGGTATGTACATCTTTATATTTTCAATTCTCAAGATTTTAAACCTTTTTATGACCTTGTTCCAGCCTTGAAACTGGTGCTGATGACTGCGACCTACGCCGCAAAAGCGTTGAAGCTCGTCGAGTGCAGCGCTTACAGGTCCGACACATACGCCTCCAGCGCATGCTCAACCGCCTGGAACACGAGTCCTACGATTTCCAACACCGCCAGCGCGAAATCACGCAGATCGGAGCGGAGCAGACCCGCATCCTCGCCCTCACTTGTCTAACGTGCCCCAAGAACCCCATTATTAATTTGCCCATGACGTGGGCATGACATATTGTACATAGTCCTTGTACATCCCTAGTCTTCTGCAAAGATTCTGTCTGTGCGCCGTCTAAACCAGCTCAGCATCCTCTGCAGCAAATATCCCACTTCAGATACACAATTGAAATCGAAAACGAATACCCTCACCTGTCGCAGCTTCTGGTGGAACTCTAGGCGTGCTTCAAACTCAGCGTTGGACAGCAAGTGTGTGTCTTCGTCCACCCCCCGTCCAGGTATTGTAACCCACACTTCCTCCAGTGCTGTGTACCCGAATCTCCACAGGTATTCCTCCACCACCCACTTCTTAAAAGCCCGCATTTGGTGGGCCCCTTGCGCCGCCCGATATGCAGCGAGATGGTGCTCCAGAAAACGGAGTTTCGCTGCGTCCCACCCCAGTCTTCGCCCGGCACGAGTCATTGGTATGATAGAGATTAAATTTGATGACATTGCCAAAATTATCCAATCACACAAGTCTACCGTCTATTTAACCACCCGCACTGCTCCATTTTCTACAGGAATATCACGGCTGCTGGTCCACGCTACGAACTCTTCCTGAAAAAGAAAAGCACCACCAAAAATCAGTGGGGTGCGATCAATTCGTAAAGCGACATGTACCGTTTCTTATGAGCGGCTTCCTTCGAGCCTCCCAGGGAAGTCTCCCTGGAACAGAGCAAAGCTATTATCAGCGCATTGCGAGCCACTCATAGAGCGATACGTACCGCTGCTTATCAGGGACTCCCTTGCCTTCAGGCTCCGGCAAGCGCTTGCATTTGCGCTGCTCCAACAACGCTAGAAGGTGGGCATCCTCGCGCGCCCGGGAAGCGACCAGCGAATTCGAATTGGTGGTCGTCACTGAAGAGCTCCGCACGCTGGGTCGCGGCCCATCCTTCGGAGGAAGGAAGATATAAATATTCCCTGGTGAATCGAAAGCTCCTTGGGCGAAGGGGGTGTATGGCTCAGCACGCGTGGTGTGGACAGCACGCTCAGTGCGCTCCTTGCGTCGACGATACAGATCTGCCCAGTATGAGCCGGAACGCAGGATTTCGAATTTTTGTGCTGGGGGATTTTCGCTCATGGAGGAGTTGCAAGACAGTGTCTGCCTGTTACGCGCTAAGTCACATTCCTAATTGGGAACTAAGTGAGAGTGACAGAAAATGTCAGAAGATCTGTATTCCCCGCGTCAAGCAGAAGCAGTAGCAAGCAGCCATAATATTGTATGCCTAAAGTTCGTTGTCTGGGCTGGAATCCCCCCCCTCATCAGAGGAGTCCTCACGCTCCAATCTAGCACGTTCATCCTCGAGAGACTCCTCCTCGAACGGGAGTCCGCCTGTGCGATTGCTGTGAATGCGGTACAAGGGCATATAGAAGTTCTGGTAGTTCTCCGGGCCATGCTTTTTAATCCATTTCCTATGTTTGTGAAAACCGGGCGTGAGCGAGCGTAATGAGGGGAGGAATCCCGTACTTCTGACGCTGCCTGTGGAATATTAAACAACTGCCATGGTTATTTGAAAGAGGCGGAGTCTGCGTACCTTTCACGATAGTCAGCGTCCACCTCGCGTCGCTGGTCAGCGGCTAATTTCTTAGACTCATCAGACTCCTTGACCAGAGCGGGGTGCCTGTGACCAGCGTGTTAGCAGAGGTATGGGGGCACAGTGAGGAGGAGGAAAGAACACACGTGCGCATTCTGTGCCGAGCTTTTTCGCGTGCGGCCTCGAGATTGCTTAAGTGCGGGCATAATTGAGTCGGCATCAGTGGTAATCTTATACCACTTACTTGGCAAGATGTCTTGCCTGCCACGCAGCATTCTGGTGGCGGGATGCTGCCTCTTTGCATATCTTTATTCTCGCTTGAACGTGAGTCGTTGGAGTGGACGACATGAAAAAGTCAAGAAGAGAGGAATGTTTGCGATGTAAATACGACCAAGCTCTGCGCATCAGGATCCTCGCTGACTGAACTTCCATTATCATTCGTTCGATAATTGCCCTACGGGCGGCGCCTGGACACCTATCTTCCTCTGCTCGTGATGCCCGCTTTTTCAAGTATGGATTTTACAGCTGATCTCGAAACTAATGAGATCGCTCAGTTTTTTTTTTGCTCGTTCCCAATTAGGAAATTCCAATGAAACAAGAGTGTACCTCTCTCCACAAATACCCGGGACCAATTTCAAGGGTACAGCATTTTTTTGAGACCTCCCTGAGCCAGACACCTTGCAAAATGGGCAGAAATTCAACTTCAAACTAAAGGGAACACTGATTTCGGGAAATATCCGACAGTCACGTGCGACGTTGATCGCGCCGATTGTTACAGCCATTGGCGCACAGTCTCTCTTCCCTATGTCGTTTTGAGCAGATTTCAACCTATTGTCAGGCCAGGCACTCCCTTTGGTGTAATTATTAAATGGATTGCATGTGGTTGATCAAACTTTTCCTTTTTGGGAACGCAGAAAAAAAACCTGGCCGTCTCATTAGTTTCGAGATCAGCTGTAATGAATAAAAAGTCCTTTATGAGTCTTGGACAAGAATCACAGCATGCATGTGGCAAAAAAACTTCCTAACCACTGTGTCACATTAGCGATGGACTGCTCTCAATTTTTTCATGATAGTAAATTGTCCAAGGGTAGTACATAGAACAGAGAACAGAACGGGCTCCATTGTCTCTAGAAGACCGGCACGATATGCGACGGAGCCCTTCCCGTGAAGCGAGTGGTCGTTGGCGTAGAAAAACGGATGTGACTCTGCAGGGCGACCCTCTAGAGAGAACATCGTAAAGTCCGGTATTGAGTGTGGTCGGTGATATACACCAACTCGGTAGCCAGATGCGATCCCAAGATACACTGGAAGGTGTTCCACAAGCCGGCGTTCCGTGACTATGAACTGGTCTTTCGACCCGGATCCAGGGATGACGGTGAGAGAATGGAGATAATTACCGCTGGAAACAGAGATGTTGATACCATCCACAACAGCTCGAATATATTCGTAGAGTTAAGGTTGACGACTGTAAGTACCGAAGGACAGATGGGAGGGTTAGACCTAAATAGGAATGCGGGTCATGTGATGTAACCCTAACCCCAGTGCCCAGATTCCAGCGGAATAAACTTGAAGCGCGTGAGAGAATTTCCTTATTAGGCAGTTATGCAGTACAACTAGAACCCGGAACACTAACGTGTCCAGGCATTATGTACTATTCACTCTTCCCATTTTTTTTTTCATAATCGCCTTCGGGAGTGCTCTTGAAACCCCCACAAATATTTCTAGCCCTGGGTAACCAACGCGGCACTTCCTGGCGTTTGACGAGTTCGTAACGTCGGCGATATCGGACTAATCGGACTAGTGACCGATACGAGTTCGTAACACACCGTATCTCGCCATTTCCTTGTTGCTGGACAATTAAATTCGGATTTAAATTGATTTATTGGGATTTCAAGCTATCTATGGTACTGAACATCGTAACACCCTCCTCCCACCGTCCAGAACCCTCCCCCGTGCGCGCCCGCTTTTCTGACCGACTTGCTGACTTCTCCCACGCCTCATCGGTCTGGAACCCGTTGCGGATCCACCTAAACAGGCCGCCAGCTGTATACTGCGTGAAGGAGAAGCGCTCCTCGCCCGCGCCAACAGGCACATTTGAGTGGCGTATGATGGCGGATGGAATGAGGATGGTAGAGCCGGGGGGGAAGCGGATGACGAGTTTCAGATCCCAAAGGATCAGGTGACCGCCCAGGTCGGGGTCGAGGTTCCCGAGGGCAGTGATAGCACACCACCCCCAGGACAGATTAGCGAAGTCAAGGTGGAGGACGGTGATCGTGTGCGGACCGAAGTTGAATGTACACGCGGCGAAGACGCTTCACACGAAGTTCCACCGAAGCTTCGGACGCCAGGATGCGATGAGTCCCATTTGCGACCGATAGAATGCAAAGAGGACCGGCGCGAACATCGCAAAAAGACCTTGAGTCGGATCAGAGTGTGCAGAATGCGAGGGCAAAAAACTCACAGTTTGCGAACCCCGCAAGGCGCTGGAAGGCTGGGTGGCGGAGAAAGTCGTCGCTAAGTCTGGTGTTTGGGTCGTTATTACGAAGTTCTCCCAGCTCCTGGAGGTGCAGTGAGCGAATGCAGATGTATTTCGGGCGGTAACTCACAGTTTGCCCGCCGCCGTATGAGAGTCCACACGTGATCTGCGGGAAAGGCTCCTGCGCCCGGCGATGGTGCTTGTCCTCCTCCGTGAACGACGCCTCCCATACGCGTTGAGAAAAAAGCCTTGCGGCGGTGTCGGTCACAATCTTCCAGCCGGCGATGTCTTTGGGCATACCACCCAACACGGCGATGATACGCCCCTTCGCATCGATGATGGGGAGCGAGATGCTGCAGAGGTATGAGGAAGCAGATAAAGGTAGGGGAGGAAGGGTACTCACCGGCCTAACCAATTAATATAGCGAAGATCCTTCGCACCCGTGAGGGCTTCTATCTCCTCGCGGGTGTACATGCGACCCCCTAAGCCTCCCTCCTCCTCAGCGCTACGCAAGCCGATGAACGCCGGCTTCGAATGGGCGAGCAGCGAAATATCGACGTCGACGTGGAGGCTGTTGGCAAGGGAGGCGTCAACATGGTGCTGCGCGACACCTTTGCCCAGCGGCGGCATGCCTTCAGCAGCCGCAGCAGCAGCGGCGCGAGCAGCGTTGCATCGGCATTTGGAGGACCGCTTGAGCGCAGCCTGCTTGGGGGGTGTAGAGGTCGAAGCGGGGGCTGGCAGTGGGTCGAGGGCTGGTGGATTGATCCAAAACGGCTGCGCTTTGATGCTGTCGGGATCATCGAGGGTGGCTGGTGCAAGGTCGGCGGGTTCGTCGGGGCAGGATCCCTCGAGCTCATCCAGGCGGCCAGCGAGACAGTGCTCGAGGTCGAAAAACTCTGCGGGCTCGATGGGCGCACCGACCGCAAGATCAAACACCGAGTATTCCTTGCCGGATCGAAGTGTACGGCGTTGGAGGGCTGAGAAATATATTAGTACTCTTGGAGAAATGAAGAATTATGGGACGAAAAAAAAAACAGAGTGCAAGGAAAGCATCTCAAAGTTCCAAGGTCGGATCTTTCGATGCTACGCGGGGGGGGGAGGGGGCTAACGTGTGGCAGAGTTCCAAGGTCGGATCTTTTCGCGCGTGGCCCCCCCGAATAGACTGAGTGGCGATAATAAATGGGCAACGTACAAGGCATGTTACAGGGGAGGTCCAAGGAGCCGTAGAGATGCGCACTGCAGTTTGAGACCAAACACGCCAAGTGCAGCCTGAAAGATTTGCCGCTCCATCAAGCGCATGAAGATGGGCCCACCGGCCGCGGCCGCGAAGATCCAGAACGAGGAGAGTTGGAGAATCAGAGGCGGAGAAGAGGCAGGTCAAGTCTACGACCTGGGAGAGAGGTGTGGTGGGGATGTGCACGGTGGAGAGAAGTTTATTATGACCTCGAGGATTCGCCGAAAGCGGCTGTGCTTCTGCGATCACGATGTTGTTCCTGGTCGTCAGAGGAACGATGACGTCAACCTATGGCATGTGGCGAGATAACATTGTGATTACTGATTGATTTGCGATCTTCGCTGCTTTCTCACCACTTCGCTTCTTTATTATGATGACTGAGCGGAAGGTCGCAAGCCAATCTCTGCCCTCTCTTGTCTTCGACAATGGCACGAAACACGTCAATTCGCAAAGGTACGCCCATCCGCGCAGATCATAGTGCCCAATACTAATGCAATTGCAGCCTCCTATTACCGGGCTCGCCGTGCGCAGTTGCGCCCACGTGCCGCCGCCCTTGGGCTCACTGTTGGTAAGTCCTGCTTGTATTCAGGAAGGTTCTTTACTGAATCAAGAACCCAGCGGATCTCCTCGCTGACGCCAGCGCTTGGGCCGTGCTCGCCCTGCCGACTGCGCAAGTTCCCGGGGAGTGGGGCACGGGCGTGTGGGGGGAGTCGAGTGGTGGGTGGGGCCCAGCCGCGTGGGGTGACCCGGGGATTGGTGGGTGGGGTGTCGAGCAGTTGAGCGGGGGATGGGGCGATGCTGCGGGCGCCGTGACTGGTGTAGACACTTAGTATCGCAATTCACCCTCTTTTTTCTCTCCGCTGTTTGTGATGCCTGGCCCGATTTGGAAGGACGCAAGCTTGCCTTATTACCCCCATGTCAAAAACCCCCAGTGTGTATCCTCACCACTCTCGGCATATGACTTTATTCATGTGCCTCCACAGACAAGCCTGAGCGCCCGCAGCTTCGCATATTGACAGATCCCACCTCACTCGCACGTGTCGTGGATGTCGAATCCGCCACGGCCGATGAAAGTGGGCTGACGCTTAAATCCAGTGGAAGGACGGGCAGCGACTCCCCTACCAGCAGCGTCAGCGTGCCCGATCTCCAATCTGCGCCCAACTCGGAAGACTGCAGTGTGCCCACGTGGGTATCCACGACCACCACCTTGGAGCACGTCAGGGCACAGTTGCGCAGGGAGCGGAGGGTCGCGTATGCTTCACCTACCTCCCTCGTCGGCCTCGCACTCGGGGAGCGGTTGGAGCACAGAGAGAGGATGGAGATGGGGTGGACGGTTATCGACGCCGTGTACCATGAGGCGTGCATGTCCTACGATATTTCTTGCCAATTTCGGGCGAGCACCGTCGTTACCTCGGCGAACGACGTAGTCAATACTCTAGCGAAAGCAAAATTGTAGCGCTCTTCTGGACTAGAAATTGAATGTGTTCCTCGGACTTCGAACAAAAGCAGCAAGCACAAATTTATTGAGAGCGAAATGGGGTGTATATAAGAACTCTAGTAGGAGTCGGAGTCAGATACAACAACGCGGGGAACGCGGGGAAAGGTGAGTACATCCCAAGAATAGTCGACGTGACTGCTCTTCGCCCACTCAGGGAACTCCTTCGCAATGGCTCGTCCCGTCGGGCGATCGCGGCGAGGCTTGCGCGTCAAAATCGTTTTGCACAGCGGGCAAACCCACTCGAGCTGAAGCCAAATGCGCAGACATGCATAACAATAGCTGTGAGTACAAGTGGTTCTGAAGGTGCGGGTTTTAGTTGGAGGCCAAGGGCAAGAAAACCCGCGTACATGACGGGATGCGCCATGGTATTGAGGCATATGGCGCATGCGTGGTCGGGGTTGGTGGTGAGCTGTGCGGCTGGGACTACACTGTTCTTGTAAAGGTCTTTCTCCACGAGAGGTTCATCACGAGGAGCGCGGGAACCATCGCGGTGACGCTGGCGCTCGCACGCAGGACGCATATGGGTGCGCGCGTCGCTGCGCCCAATCGCGCGGCGTGCCGCTTCTCTTTGCTCGTGGGTCATCGACGCGAAGACTGGGAATGAGGTGAGTAATTAACATCCTCGCGCGCCAGAGAACTTACTGAGTCCAGAACGTAAACTATGGCCCTCGAAGTTATCGTCGGACATGACAGCGGCAGATAGACAGTTAGTGTCGCACAGCCACACGCTTCCGGAGTTTTGACATGGGAACCGTATTGCATTAACGTCAGTAGAAGCTGGGAGATTTGCGAGATTTCTGTGGCGGTGCATGTGCATGTGACGAAGAGCTTGACATCAACACTTACCCTCTGACCTCGGGCAGCATTCCAGAATGGCCAGTGGACGGCGTAAAAAACCCAATGGCAAGCTCTACGTACACAATCTGAATATTGGGTCAACCATCGAAGGCTCCACAGACCGGTGCAGAGTAACCGTCCAGTCGCATACCGTGGATATGACAACGGGTGGTACACCAGCTCACCATTGCGAAGATGTGGACACCGCGGAAGCGCTGGAGGCGGACGACTTCTCTTACCTTCTCCGAGATTCTGGCGGCAGCTGGGCTGGGAACAAGGATGGCGGGACCGACGGCATTACGCTGGAGGTACCTCCCGAGGAGGTTAGGGGGGGGATTTATGAGCGCTGGGATAATGTGGTATGTCTAGGTGGTGTAAATCTTGATAAGCACATCCTAATAGGATTTTCCAATGAAGGTCTGGGTAAAAAACTACCGGGACGAGGCTGTGGATGAAATGTTGCGTACGGAGGGGCGCGGCGCTGCAGAATTCCACAAGGAGTGTGGTAACTGCAAGGAGGCGGAGCCCATGTTCAGGTGTTCCCGCCAGACGTGCATGGGGCCCGCTCTGTACTGCGAGAAATGCATCGCGAGAATGCATCGACAGCTGCCGACCCACATGCTGGAGGTGAGTTCCATTACGTTTCGGAGGACTTTTACTCACGAGGTATTAGAAATGGTCAGGCGAATTCTTTGTGCTGATGACGCTAGATGAGCTGGGTGTTAGGGCTCCGCTGCAATTGGGTCACGCACCGGGAAAGTTCTGTCCCAAGACTACCGCGGCGCACAAGGACTTTGTGATCATCGACACGCTGGGGTTTCGCACCGTGAAGCTCAATTTCTGTGGCTGCGATTCCACCGTTTCTCACCAGCAGCAGCTGATGCGTGCATGCCTGTGGCCCGCGACTTCTTTGGATCCGCAAACGTGTGGGACCTTCAACGCCATGCGGCTCTTCGAGGTGTAAAACTGCCTTGGGAAGATATCCGCCTATGATTTTGTGCGCTCCCTCGAACTTCTGTCTAACACCGACGGGCTTAAACTCGTGCCGGTGAGTTGTCTTTGGAAAGGCTTGGAGCTGCGCTGATAGGCTGCAGGATCGCCGCCGTGCATTCAGGGCAATCGTTCGGCAGTACCGGATGTCGGAGATGATGAAGAGGGCTGGGCGTGGGCACGACGACAAGGGGGTGAACGGTACAAAGCAAGGAGAGCTTGCGTTGTTGTGCCGTCAATGTCCCCACCCCGATATTAACCTGCCGGAGGGGTGGGACAGAATCAATTGGGCTGAGATGGATCAAGATGAAAGGTATGTGCTGTCGGCTTCCGGGGGAAATATATCCTGACTCTTTTTCAGTTATAAATATTACCAGTTTCTCGCGACCGATGCCAACTTTAAGTTAATCAATCGAAACATGTCGACGGAGGAGCGTGACCCTGTGGTTGGTGATGGGACGGGTTTTTTTTGCAACTGCGCGGATTATTCAGAACACATTCGCAAGCATGTCGATGACGAGGAGATATCGAGTTGCTCGGGTTTTCAAGCCATGTTCCTGGCGAACGCGAAGCGGGTGAAGGGGCTCAGGGTTACGGGCGTGGGGGGAGTCACCTGTGCACGCCACAACATGTGGCGCCCAAACGGACTTGATGATCTCCAGGCTGGCGAACGGTAGAGCGACCATTCTTGAAACAGGTTACATGGCTGATGTGCTTGCACGTACTGCAACATGGATTTTCTTCTTTTTTTTTCAGCGGTTCTCAACTTCGTGGTTATGTACCTGGTCATGTTGTATGACATCGCTTGTCAGTTTTCAAAGAACGTGTGGACGTGAATGCCCGAGCTGCCAGAGAAGTATCATTTGAAGCTCGATCCCTCGAGGGTCCGCTGGATGGTGCCAAATTTCCATCTCCCAGGGCACAAGAAGGGATGCCACTCGCCGCACTCCTTCCATTTGCTCTGGGGAGCGGGGTGCATGCACGGCGAAACCGTGGAGCAGAACTGGGAATTTCTTAATGGAGCCGCGACGTCCACGAAGCTGATGGGCTTGGGCGCTCGTTTTGCTGCTTTGGAGGGACTTTTTGCTTTCCACAATTGGCACAGGCAGATCGCACATCGTACGTGCTCCTTTCGAGCGGATGCGCTGGTTCTAATACACTTTCAGACCTCATTTTGAAGCGCCGCATGGCAGAGGACATTAAGGAGGGGAAGATGCATCAAGAAGCGTTCAACGTGTTCGACGCTGGCCTCAGCGAACGCAAGCCGGAGCTCATGGCGGAGTGGAAGGTGTTGGTCAAGAAGTGGGAGAAAGAGGCGCACGTGGAAGGGGAGAAGGGCTCCCCATATGAATATGACGAAGCAGGTGCGCAGAGTGACCTGGAGATCATCCACGAACTAATATTTGATTCCGCAGTCACAACCCTCAAGGATGTCCGCCTGAAGCTTGTGCAGGAGGAGTACGTGCGCACCGGGGATGGTGATGAGGTCGAGTGCGAGGACACCCCGAGTACCTTCATCTCCATGGGGATGGAGATCGAAGAGACGCAGTGAGTGGACTGATGGTGCATACATATCTGGCTGCAATTGACACGCGAGTGAGCAGACGACAGCTCGCGGTAACAATACAGGCGTGCAGCGCGCATCCTTCCTCGACCCAGCAAATTGACATCATGAAGCGCCGTGCGTTGCTTCGGATTTGGCTGGCAGCATTCTGCAAGCTGCAGGGCACGTACATGCCCAAGGTGCGGAGATACCTCTCCACCTCGCAGCGGGCAATCTGGGATGCCGACAATAGGGAGCCCGAAGCGACGAGGCTCTTCATGCCTTCTGATCTCCCCAGCAAAGTCCACCGACAGAAGGTGTGTGCAAAGGGGTTGGATGGGGTAGAGGCCCGCCTGCGTGAGGCGGAGGCGGGGGAGACGCTCAACCATCTTCGTCAAGGGCTACGTACGCGGACTGCAACAACCCGCTTCAAGGTTCGCAACTGGTCGGGGCAGCGAGCGCTGACGCGTGGGCAAGGGATTTTACGGCAAATCAATATCAAGATTCATGCATCGAAGCTACGGTATCGCTACGCACGGCAAGCGATCCTCAAGCTTAAGCTCCATGGGGACTGGGAGCATCGGCTGAGAGTCTTGGCGGAGGACGACGTCCGAGGCCTCAATGAGCGCACCCTGACAGACGAGGAGAAGTCACAGCGGGAGTGTCTCGTAGCGATGGGTCAGGCACCGGAAGAGGGGGGTGTCGCGGGGCTGGGTGACGTCGTGTCGGGGGAGACGCACCGGACGTTGTCTTGGATCTGGTATGAGTCGTCAGCGAAGGATAACAATGATGAGAAGCTCCATGAAGGTACGTGCACGGTTTGGGCTCCGAGAGCTAATTCCTTTTTCAGCTCTGCGTGTGGAATGGTCCAAGGCATATTTGAGGTCGCGGCGCTGGCAGGAAGATCTGGTGATGGTGGAGGAAGAGATGCGCCGCACCATTGAATTTGGTGAGTGGGCGGGGAAGGTGTGGAAATTGAGGGCCAGTGCCCGAACAAAGAGGCTGGGGACTGCAGCGCCTATCTCCCCCGAGGTTGCAGAGGGGGTACGGGCCTACGCCATGGAGCAAGTCGACCGGGAGCGGAGGACTACGGATAAGCTCACACGGGAGTGGGCCCCTATTCAGGCCCGGGCGGCGGAGTACTTGAGGGGCGAGGATATCTCGGGGCGCCCTGCGATTGTTGTTGAGGTGGATAATGACGCACTGCGGTGGGCGGAGGGTATCGCCAATGAGCGGGAGGAGGTGGAAAATGATATGTACCAGTAGTCTGTTTCGGGTTTTTTGGTAAATTCCCGGTGAAGGCAGCGGCTGGGGTGATAAAGCCCACATTTGCTGGATGGTAACGGTTAGGTGACAGAGTGGTTATATTGCATATGTCTGCCCTACATAATATTTCCATCACTGCTTGCATGTTCGATTCCTACGGCAGGCATTTTAAGTCCTCCATTTTTTCCTGCTATTTCGTCAGCTCTTCTTTTTTTTTTGTGGGGGCCCATTCTGCGGCTTCGGCTAGGCCGTAGCAATATATATATATTTATCTCTGTAAAGGAATTGTGTGCTGGTCCACAGGCATCGCGGGGTGCCGGTTATGGGCCGTGGGAACATAGTCGAGATTAGATTAGATGACATCACAGGGAAGATATGATTGTTGGAGAGATAAAACTCGGTTTTTGATCAGGAGATAACGGATATGGTGCGGCAGGACGCGGCACTGGTTTTTGGTGATGGGACCTTGATTGCTGGTGATGGCCAGACAGGCCATCAGTGATGTTGCTGAATCGGGGATGCCCGAGGAGCCCGGGATGTTAGCAGGCTGGTTATATAAGCAAAGTAAGCTTTGCCGAGGGCAGGGGCACAGGTTAAGCCAAAAGCCCAAGGGATTGCATTACACACTCAACTCACTGTCAGTAATGTGTTGGCATTAATGAAACCCGCCGCGGAGTAATTACTGGGTTAATGCATTACTGACACATCCATTGGTGCCGGAGGAAAAAGGGTGGTGGTGGGAGGGCAGGGTCGTTCTGAGCAGCGTTTAAGGTGCTAAGACGTTGTATGAAGCATATAGTAGCGTACAAAATGGACAGAGATGGGGGCTGCGCAGCAGAGCGGCGGGAGGGAACCGGATACGCAGTCAAAGCGGAAGATATGGGTCACGTGGACACGCACTGCCACAGACGAGCCAATAGGGTGCAGTCACGGTCAGTCACCTAATAGTTCACACAATAAAGATATTGATTCGGGTACCCTTCCCCATTGGGACAACCAATTGCACAGGAATCCAGCCTGATATTATTACTGATATTACCGTGGATCATTTCTGATGGCTTTTTGGCTCTGGATGCCTGGAAACAAACAGCTACAAGCAACGTAGTGGCCGGTAACAGCCTGAAATAGGCTGGTATAAAGGGTAGAGAGCCTAGCCAACCGGTTGGCTGCTAACATACCAGAAGACAGAGGGTTCCCATGGCTAGGGCCATGCAAATGTGTCTATATACTATAGCTATGGCTTGCTAGACTAGTATCAAGGAGATGGGAAGGAATACATGACATTGCATGCAGGCAACTGGGGTCTTCCAAAACGGCCGACTTCGAGATTGTTTACCATTGTGTCTCTTATCGAGAACAGCGCGACAAGGCACATGATGAGTCCAGACCCTTGGATGGGGCGAGACCTCTGTAAATAGACACGGACAAAGTGAGTTGCCGATGGCCGAGCGTGCCTACGCATCAGAATAGCTGTGCCGGTTAAACATCAAATCGCGATGGCACCGGCACTTACCGAGACAAGTACAACTTTGGTCTATCATAACAACCAGACTAGCTACGGACATGGGGAAGGTGTCCACAGGTAGCCATATCATAGACGATGAAGACTGACGCTCGGGACGAGCACTAGACGAAGAAGACGACAGCTCGGAAGCTTCCATTTGATTAACCAATAACTCTCAAACTGATCGAGTACTAAGGAGAGCTCTGACTCATAGAGCCGGCGCGTGGCCAATAGGAGTCAGGGGATTCCCTGAGATCGTTCCGCGGCTCCACGCCGGAACGGAGTGCTTTCCGAGATGTAGTAATAGATGTGTTGTAAAGTCGAGATCCCAGTAGTATAAAAGCACGTAGTTTAGAAAGGTTCTGGAGCAGACTGCCTTACGGTTTTGTGTACAACTTGCGTGCACATCATTGTTTGGTTTATCTTGTTCACAGGCACATCGGTGCTGTGGCTAGGATTAGTCTTTGACTCTTCTAGAGCAGACTGCCTTGGGGTTTCGCGCACAACAGTGCAGTGACATCACTCGGTTTACCTTGTTCCCATACGCACCGGCGTTGTGGCTCGGAGTTGTTGTTTAGCTCTAAGACCCAAGTGACCTTTATCTCGAACCGAGTACTGTACCTTTGGCAACAATTGGATTGGATTGGATTGTATCTGTGATTGACTGTGTGACTGAATTGTGAATTGTGTGGACTCTTTCCAGCACTGCGGGTCGTATTGTGTGTGTGTGTGTCGTGTGTGTGTTTTGTGTTCTATGACTTGTGTTCTGTGTTGTGTTATATACTGTGGTCCTGCAGGAGTGTATCGTGTCCCAAACCTGGAGAAATCCAACAAATCCGTCTTAATTGACATAAACTCGCCGGCTACTGGCCGTTATTGCCTTAAAAACCCACGAACCCACCGCTTGTACAAAGTCTCGAACATAGCGCGTATTGCTCGACTTTGGTTTCACAACCCTTGTCTATCCCACTCCCCTGTTCTCTGAACAGTAAACAATCTATTGACCTAATACTTGGTCTTTACCCCCAAACACCCGTGATTATCATTACTCATAAAGAGGAGGAGTTGTTGTTGATTGATTGTTTAGTTAGTTATATTGGTTTTGACCTCTATCTTGGCTTCATAGTTATCGTTCCACTGCACCCCGAGTAGCATCGTATCAGCGGCGGCAACTCTTCAATCTCTCTGTTCATTAGGTACAGATATGTTCGACACTACAATTCTCAAACGGCCTGACGTTAGGGTTAACGAGGAGCTGGTTTTGGACCCATATAAATGGCTTCATCCCGATTGTGTTCCACCTCCGATGGCTTTCCACACTGATGGCCCACTTAGAGATCTTCTCCTCGATCCTGACGGTGTTTTGCTTCCTGCTAACAAGGCTCCCCCCATTAGGGTGTTTCAGAATTAGAATCTTGAGCCCAACTTGAGCCCCAACTTCGACCCCAACTTGACCCTAACTTGAGCCAAGTTGAGGCACAAGTTGAAGCTTTGTTCGTGAAACACCTAAGCAGATTTTTCTGCCTTAACTCCGAAGTTGAGATAAACTCGGAGCTTCGCGTATCATGAAAGATGTGATGCAGGCCTGAGAACCGGACTAGCCGAAGTTGGGGCACGAAGTTGGGGCACAAGTTGGGGTCGAAGTTGGATGTCAAGTTGTGGTCCTATGCACAACTTGACATCCAACTTCGATTTTGTGCCCAAACTTCGACCCCAACTTCCATCAAGTTGGGGGTCGAAGTTGGGGCTCATGTTGGGCTCGAAGTTCTAATTCTGAAACACCCTATTCTCTCTCTGTGCTCGGGCTGTCACTCCTCACTAAAAAACAACAACCTTCCTCCTTTATCTTTGGCAAATAAATTGTTTCTCGGTCCGGTTCCAGACAAACTGAAGAATCTGACAATTATTGAGGAGTCCATGATCGCTCGCTGTCGCGCTAAGTGTTGGATTATTGCGGACATCCTGCCGCCTTCTATTGAAGAGATAACCTCGCCTGTGTGTGTCTCGTTTGTAGGCTCAACTCCTCCTACACCGGGATGGCTCGGCGACCATGCAAAACCTTTAGGTTGAAATACCAATCGTGCTCGTACTGCGCTTCAATGGTTGAAAACTCTGTATAAAGATATCCAAATGAACGAGGAATGCCTCCGTCAACTGGAGGAGAATCCTATCCTCCCATTCTCGATTGAGCATATTGAACCTTCCACTGCTAGCTAGGCTTCCACTGCCCGTTATGATTCAACACCAGCCCCTTCCGACGATTCAGTTCCCAAATCTGACGACATTCCTTTTCCCAATGTTGGGATTACTGATGTCGAGGGGCATGCATCCTCCAATGAGCTATGAGCCGCCGCTTTCCGACACGTCAAGAAGAAAGGCAGTGGGTATATTCAGGTTCCCCATGACCGTGAACCCGAAAATGAGTTCCGGAAAGATGGCAGTTTACTTTTCCCCATGATCTATCAACACTTTTTCCATACGGTATCGGCGGCCCTGAGGATGCCAAACGTCCTGTGCCAATGTCATTGAATTATTGAAGCAGGTCAATGCCATTCCCTCAGCCCGACGAGACGTGTGCGCAACTCCAAGTCCAAGTCGTCGATGTCGACCACATCCGGAGAGGTCGTCGAAATGTCCAGCTCTGACCCAGCACTCGCCGGTGAGTTGTCAGACTCTGGTGCTCGTGTTACGGTCATTAACGATCACTGTAGCTATTCTAGCTCGCAAAGTGGGCGACACATATTCACCCGACATGCTCTCCGACCACAAGGGCCCTTACTTTTCCCACGAGAAAGCGAAACTCGTGCAGCGCCCCTATCTCATTGCGCCTCATGAGCTGTACGCGAAGCTCACCGAGAGCACTTTGCTTTTAGCCCAGATCTCCCTGGCCAAGTACGTTATGAAGAACCCGAGGCTTCTCGATGCCAAGGTGAGCAGAATTTGGTTCCATTCTATACTGTGCTCTGACTGATACCATTGCAGATATACCATGTCAACGTCGACAAGCTTACGATCCTCGACAAGGATAATGGTAAAACGTGGGACTTGCCGGTCCCTGGACTCTCGGAGAAAGTCCAGACCCCAACGACGCCCAGGACCAAGAGAGCTCGTGACCCCGCTGTAGACAGTTCCTTCGACAACCTCTCGCCGTCGAGGAAAGGTCGCAGCACTTGAAAATTATCCTCACCACTCACGAATAATCAGTCGCTCTTTTCACACATTGGTTTAATGTATGTACTTCTAGTTATAGGGGTAGGCTCAATTTAATACAGTGCTTTAATGTGGTCTCTTGTGTTTGCTTAGACAATCTCAGGTAGCGGGCCCTGCCGCTTGTCGACCTTACCCGCTTTATCAATTACGGGTTCAAGGTTCGAACTGGGTTCAGCGAGATTCAGCAAATTATCTATTTTTTTGAACCTTGAACTGGACCTTGGGTTCGGTTCAGGTCCAGCGGCGGTCCTGAACCTGACCGCGGCAACACTGCGCGCACGACAATCGATTTACCTTGGCCGCTCTTCCGTCCTTTGCGACAAGCATATACCAGCGGGCTCATCTCCTGGGTAATCCCTCTATTGTCCCGCACCTTTCAATCGCATGAGCTCTTTGTCCTGGCTGTTCTGTAAAACGCGTAACCCGACGGGCAGAAACAAAGAGCATGTGTCACTCAGTCCTTCTTTCACCCGAATCCCTTCCTGCGCCCTGTTACGACCACCGAGCTCCGTAACCCCGATTGAAGTACGAAGAATTCTTCCCTCCCCTCCGATCAGCCTTCCAGTCGAAGTCTGGGAACGATGCTGGAGCTACTGCCGCACCCGTCGCCTTCGAGCACTCGTCTTCGTGTGTCATTTTTTGCGGGCTATATGTCAGCCGCCCCACTTCTTCACACAGACATTCTGCGTGCAGCGCGCCATCCAGCGACGATATAATCCCCCTGAATTGGAGACACCTCCGAGAACACGTCGTCACATCCAGTCTCCGCCTCCGGAACGTAACGTCCCCTCCATCCGCCGGCTGGCATTTATCGGCAGCTTCAAGCTCTTCGAGCTGCAGATATCCTTGACCGCAGAGATTGCGCCGTGCTTCTTCACCTTCCTCCTCGACTTTCCACGCCTTGAGCGCCTCGGTATTCTCTCTGCATTAAGTTCCCTGCGCTAGAACCTCGCGATCCCGCTGCTCACATACTTCTGCGGCCCCATATCCCTGGCGGAGACCTTCGTCTGCAACCCGGCCCTGTCGACATAATCGAGTTCACGTACCCGACTGACGCTAGACCAGCGAATTCGGTGCAGGATGTCGTTGGGGTCTTGGCCAGCGCCGCACGCAATTCTCTGCTCTTGACGCAGCCCTGCACTGTTCTCCGCCGTTAGCGCGCTGTTCCCGTGCCTGCGCGAGTTCAGCGTGGATTTCTTGGAGCTGCATATCTATGAGCCTACGTCCGATGCTGACGAAGACGATGCCGAGCTGGTAGGGGATGGTGAGTATTGCGCGCAATGCGATAATAGCGTGGACTCGGATGCGGAGGAGCAGATTGGGTCGCATCAAATCATCGTCTGGGGTGCGTGCTCGGGGTCGTCGAAAAACCCAGAGTAATAATTATTTTCAACTAGATAAAGTATCTATCCGCGTCCTCAGCTCCGAGCACGCCACATTCGTAGCCAAGATTGGTCTCAACTCCGATGGCATGCCCAAACGCCTGCCGAACTCGTTCGCCGTGCGTCCACACACATCGGATTCGCTCTACATACAGTTTTGCTCACCCGCAATTATAATGAGAGCCTAATGGACTGGATGTGCACCGGCCACGCACCGCTCCCCCGCAGCCTGCACATACTCTCCATCTGACAACTCGATCCTCAGTCCTTTCCCTTCACCGTTCGCCTACAACGGCGCGACCTTCGAGCTGGCGCAACTGTTGCCGGATTTGCGCCGAGTGGGGTTTGGTGGTCAGAATGATAGGAGTTTTTGGGATGGGGTTTGGGTTCATAGATCTCGGGAGCACGGGGAAGCGTAGTAGGATTATGAACTGGATATCACTGTTTTGCAGCATCGCGTAGAGCTCTCAGATGCGTGAAATTTTATTATTGCCCCGTGCGGGTGCCTGTTGGTGTACATGAAGGAATGGCGGGGAGAAATATTTGATTTGCGAGTCGCGAAACATATGTTGATAGGGTCTTGGTCATTATCTTCCATCTTCCGGTTGCCTCGCACAACGTCATGGTCAAAAAGACAGTCCGCCTCAACGCAGACGAGCGTGCAATATGCCGTGTCCGCTACAACGAGCTTGCGAAGTCGATGGATATCGGTATGTTGAATCTCTTCCCTAGCAGTCCGAGGGCGTGTCTCACCCGCATTATGTTCGCCCAGGATCAAGCAGGAGCACGAACGAGATATGCAAAACGATAGCTGCGCACTGGAAGGATGACGGCAGTTTTGAGACCGGGTCGGAGTACTCCCCGTTACTGTTCCCTTTTGGAAACCAGAAAGCGGTCCACAGTCTACAGAGATATCAAGGAGGCGCATGTCAACGCAGCAGACCGTAGGATTGCGGAGAAGTGAACCAACAAAGCAGCTCGCTGCGAGCCAGAGCCAGATCCAGATCCGCGTGCTCCTTGGGCTGGATGACGCAAGCGAAGGGGAAGAAGGGGACTCCGAGTCGGATGGGACCGTCGATTCGGAATCTGAGGAAGACGTCTCGCCGGTGCGCAACTCCAAGAAAAAGGCAAGCAAGGCCAGTACCGCAAAGTCGCAACCTGTGAGTCTTAAGAGCTGTTTTTGTCGTTTCGAGCGATCTGACTTGTTCGCAAACGGCCAAGCGTCGTCGCAAGGGCGTGGTAAAGACAGAAAAGGGTGCAAAGAGTGAAGAGGAGCGATGATATATTCCAGACATATACTTGGTCTGTCTCCGAATTATCTTTGCAATTTGCATGGCTGTAGTTGGGTGAAAGCTGGCAAGCCGAGTCCGTGACTTATTCATGACGTCACGCCTCCTGCGTTCTACCGCGATCACTGCAGCTGCACGATTGCACTCAAGCCAACCTCGCAAGGTCTACACCCGCCCTTTACCCCTCCGTCCTCTCGCCCTGTTCTTCAATCCACCCGCACCCTTCCCCTCCTCTTACCTTTTACTTTCCCTACTCGTCTTCCTTTGCAATTTCCTACCGTCTCTTTGCTTTGTGTCCACCAACTACACGCCGTCCAGGGACCCATCTAGATGGTGCGCGCGCACGCGATCTGCGCTGTTCGCTTCCTCGTGAGCGCGCGCTCCTTCCTCATGCGGCACTCCCGCCTCTACTACCACCGCGCTTCCCGGACACTAGCGTGCACGAATGCGCGGCGGATCCGTAGAGCAGCGGGGGCGTACGGCGACGCCGTATTCCACTCAGCAACAACGGCGCCATTCTCGTGCAGCAACCTCAACACGGCTCAGCGCCGACACCGAAGCCCGCACATCATCACCGACAACCCCAGTCCGCCGCGCAGGAGGCGGGGCGAGGCGCCGCTGAAGATCTGGGCCTTGATTGCTTGATTGCGCGGCATCGCTCGGGCCTCCCGCCGCCTGCGCGCTCGTCAGCTGCGATGACCGAGCCGAGATAAAGAACGGCACACCGGGGAGAGCGCGTCGGTGTAATACCGCCGGGCCGAGTGCCCACCTCAATGTGCTGCGCGCGCACAACCCGACGAAGAATGCACGTGTGCCTTCCCTCCCTCCCTCCGCTGCTCTTCGTTCCCTCACTGACGCGCATGTGTTCTTGCAGGTGCTACACCGGTCGAGGATGGCGCTGGGCTAGGGCGTGGGCGAAGAGTGTTGAGCTGCACTGCTGAGAAGGATATTCGGGCGCGAGAGCGAGGTGCGTTACTCTTATCCTTCGCTTTCGTTCGCTCGTATCGTCCATCCACTCCCACTCCCTCCTCCATCGCCCCGTCCCCCACCCTCGCCTCTACCTTCCACCGCCAAGTTCCTTCCGCCTTGTGCGTCCTCTTCCCAGGCCCTACTCCCTGCTCCCTCCCTCCTCCCTCCCCGCGCCTCTCGGACCCCTCCCTGCCTCGCTCCCTCTTCCTTCCGCGTCGCCGAGTCTTCCCCTCAGCTCGTTGCCGTATTCCTACCACCCGCATCCTCCCCCCTTCACCCTTCCTCGCTTCTCCCTCATTTCTTCCCCCCCTCCATTTAACCTTTCCTTTCAAATCTCCCGGCTAACACACCGTGCAGGGGACCGAGCTTCGGGTGCTGCGCACGCGATCGACGGTGTGCGCTTATGCACGCGCGCGCTCTCATCCGTTCGCGCACCGCCCGAGTCGCAATCGTGCGGCACGTACACGGCATATCGGTATGCCCGGCAGCAACGGCGTACGGGCGTGCGTGCAAGGATCGACGTCATCTCCAAGGATTGACACTGTATCCCGCGTGCGTAGCAGCAGCGACTAAACACCTGATCCCGCACCCGCCGTTCCACATCTCCCATTTGAGGACCTGCGCCTTGATCGGGTGCACCTCGAGCGTCTTGCTGCTTCTGCGCGCGGGACGAGGCCGCGATGACGAGAGAACCCGCGATGGGCGCGTGTGCGGGCTGGTGGCGGAGGTCAGGGCTGCGTGTGAACACCGAATCCGATGGTGACGAGGGGCCAGGGTGGGTGGGTCCGCCGTACCTCCGGCCTCTGCTCTTTCGTACTGATGATTGTATGGATTACAGGTCGGGAGAGCGAGTGTTTTTCCCTCCTTTTACTGTTCTCGTACTTGTACTCGACCTCTGTCTACCACCCCCAAATACATTATCTTCCTGCTGTGCGTTGAGCCCGGCGTTTATTCCTCCTCCCTTTCGCACCTTTCCCCTCTCCCTTGACGATCATTCCATCCTATCTAGTTCCCCGTCTTCGCACCTCCCTTTCCATTTGTTCGTGCTCCCCCCTTTCTATCGTGCTTCCGGCCTCGTTGCCATTCCTCTTCTTTCTCCCGCATTTTTCCAAGCGAGTGTTGATGGTGCGGTCGCCGGGTGTGCGCTTGTGCACGACGGCGCGCGCGGCTCGTCCTTCTTATGGTGCGGCGGCGCGCAGTGACACGGGTGGTCAAGAGTGCGCGGCCGCAGGTTGTCGAATAGGCACTCCCCGGTCTACGGTAGCTCTAAATTCACAATGGGCATCCAAGTTGAGTCGCAACTCGGCGCAGCTGCGAGCCGACTTCGCGGCCGCAGATTCCAGAGACCGTCGATGTCTGATATATAATGCTGCGTAGTTCTTGAAGGAAAGGAACCCGAGACAAATCGAGAGCGTTGAATGTTGAAGAAACGATAACCCGAGACGGCCTTGACTTGGAGCCAGGAGGCGTGCTGGGTAACATGGATTCAAAACAGCTTGAAGCCGAGGATTTCCTGTTGTCGACTTTGAGACTCCCACGTCGTCCAGGTTCAGAATCAAACAGGTCCGGATCTATCTTCCGTTTTAAATGAGGAGGATGCATGCGAGCGAGTCAGCGAGCGAGTAACACCGAGGCCCGTCGGAGATCGGACTCCGACGGAGACATCGGTCGGGTAAATCCGGCCACGAGTCTCCGGTGCTCCCGCGCGTCCGATCTCCTGCAACCGCGTCTACCGCCTGCTCTGCTGGTTTCCGTGGAGGGCAAAAGAGACAGACGAAGCACGAGCTGACAGGAACTCTGCGGTTCAAGCTTTCAAGCATGGCTATGCCCCGGAGGATGATCAAGCTCGTCAAGTGCAGCTGGTAGCGGCGGATTCCTGGTGCGTTATTTTTGTTGCCTCTCCCTCGTACATACTACATTCATTCTTATTTGTTCGCTATCACTTGCGCGGCCCAGCCCTTCCCATTGCACATCCCAGCCCACCCCCGCATCTCTCCTCGTCCATCCGTCTGCCTATTCTTCCTGCTGCGCACGCCATCCCTCAGCGCTCAGCTATGGCGCTCTTTACCTCCCCTTCTCGCCTCTACAACCGCCCTTCGCATCCTTCCAACCCCGTCCTCCGTCCTCTCGTCCTCGTCTTCTATCCACCCGCACCTTCCCGCCTCTTTTCCTTTTACATTCCCTTCGTTGTTCTTTCCTTGCAAATTCCTACCGTCTCTTTCCGCCAACTCACACGCCGTCCAGGGACCCATCTCGATGGTGCGCGCGCACGCGATCTGCGCTGTCCGCTTCCCCGCGAGCGCTCGCTCCACCGTCATGCGCCACCGCAGCGCCGCATCGGCCGCAACGTCGCGTATCTGGACGCCCGGCGTACGGATGCGCGGCGTACGGCGCCGCCGTATTCCGTTCAGCAACAACGGCACCATTCTCGTGCAGCAACCCCAACACGGCTCAGCACTGACGCCGACGCCGAAGCCCGCACATCACCAACGACGACGGCAGTCCGCCGCGCAGGCGCCGGGCCCGCCGTACGTCGACGAGCCGCGTCGACCTGCGTCTTGATTGCGCGATGTCGCTCTAGTCTCCCGCCGCTTGCGCGGTGATGACCGAGCCCGAAATCAAGACAGACACACACCGCGAAGAGCGCGTCAGTGTAATGCCGCCGGGCGTCGAGTGCCCACGCGTGCGTGACGCGCATCCTCAGCGTGCTGCGCCCGCGCGCGCACGACCCGACGAGAGAATGCAGGTGTGTCTTCCTTCCCTCCCTCCGCTCCTCTTCGTTCCTTCACTGACGCGCGTGTGTTCTTGCAGGGGCTACACCGGTCGAGGATGGCGCTGGGCAGGGGCGTGGGCGTAGAGCCTTAAGCTGCAGAGAAGGATAGTCGGGCGCGAGAGCGAGGTGCGCTATTCTCCCGTGTTTTTCTTCCACTCCCTGCTTCATCGCCCCCGCCCCCGCCCCCAAAGTCCCTTCCGCCTTCTGCGTCCTCTTCCCAGCTCCTTCTACCTCGGTCCCTCCTCCTTCCTCCCCATCCCTCCCTCTTCCTTCCGCGTCGCCGAGTGTTCCCCCGCTCGCTGTCGTATTCTGCCCCATCCGCATCCTCTCGCGTCCCCTCCGCTTCCGCTTTCCCTAGTGTTTCTCCCTCATTCGTTTCCCCCCTCCGCGGCTTTCCCTTCAAATCAGCCGACTAATGCGCCGTCCAGGGACCTACGCGCACTCGATCGACAGTGTGCACTTATGCACGTAGGCGCGCTGCTTCGCAATGTGGTGCTCGGACGGCGCGTACAGCGCCAGATACGCCGGTGCATCGGATCCCCAGCAGCAGCGGCATACTGCAGGGCCGACGTCGTCTCCAGGGACCGACGCTGTATCCCGCCCAGTAGTAGCGATTAGACAGACGTCTGATTCCGCACCCGTCGTCCCCGTCTTCCCATTCGAGGACCAACGCAGGCTGCGCTGCGCCTCGATTGGGTGCTCTTCGACTGTCTTGCTGCTTGTGCGCGCGGGCCGGGGCCGTGATGACGGGGGACCCCGCGCGACGCTGCGATGGGCTGATGGCGGAGGTCAGGGCTGCGCGCGCGAAATCCGAATCCGGGCACGAGGGCGGTGCTGACGAAGGGTCAGGGGGTGAGTGGGGTCCGCCGTACTGCTCTTTCGTACTGATGCGTGTGTATTTAGGTTCCAGGTCGAGCGAGCAAGTGTCTTTCCCTTTCTCGTACTTGTACTAGACCCCCTGTCCTCGCCTCTGTCTTACACCGCCAAATACATTCTCTTCCCGCTATTCATTTACCCCTGCGTTTATTCCTCCTCCCCTTCGCACCCTTCCCCTCTCCCGTAACGATCATTCTATTGTATCTACCTCCCCGTTTTCGTACCCTCCCTCCCTCCCCTTCCCCGTCTTCCCCCTCATTCGGTTCCGCCCCCATTTTCCAAATCCGCCGACTCACACCGCAGGCTACCAGGCCGAGCGAGTGTCGATGGTGCGGTATGAGCCTGTCCACGAGCGCGCACCCGGCTCATTCGTAATATGGTGCGGCGGCGGGCAGTGCTCGGGAAGCTAAGAGCGCACCCAGCGCTGTCGGTATGCCCGGGAGCGGCCGCAGGGCGTATGGGCGCAGGCGAGGAACCGCACCCGACGCACGTGGACGCGGACGCGACTCGGAGGACGGTGGGTGGTGGCGTCTACGCCCGTTGCTGCTGGTTCTGCCGCTGACTGCAACCGCACCCGAGTCAGGCAGGAACCCCATGCTGTCGTCCCAGCTGGTTCTGCACCGTCGCAGTGCGGCGCGGGGGGCAGCGTCGGCAGCAGCGCCATGCGCGCTCGAGCGTTGCAGGCCCTGGCGCGCGCAGGG